>KN478444.1:159264-191659 GCA_000787095.1 Periophthalmodon schlosseri
CACTCACCTATAAACACTGATATAAAAGATGGGAGCTGGAAGGAGTACACAATATGAGAGTACATGCTCTTTGATATTTATAAACTTAAACTTGCTTATTAATCAATAAAATAAAAGCTACTTCTACAATGGGTGATGCTGGTAGTCCTATTACTATTATTGGCTAGCTACTATTGCTACTTCAAATACCTCTACTATCAATATATTTAGCTTGAGTGATGTTTGGACTTTACATAATAAAGTTTAAAGCTATTAAAATTCCCTGGAATGAAATAATAGAAATGGCGCAAAATAGCTTTTGCGCCATTTCTCAAGAAGCCATTTAAATAGGTATTTGAGCAAAATAATCTCTAAATTGTTTCACCTGTTTAGAAATGTTTTCCATTGTCTAAAAAAGCATATATTGTCTGATAAGCCATATCTGAGGTGCATCTATTGCCTATGTTATCTTTATATTGGCTGCATCGGCCAAACATTGAATCCAGCGTGAAATTCTTTAATCAGATGCAAAGCGGTGAGTGGAGAATTAGGCTAAATGTCAGTTGTCAGCGCGCAGTATGGATGCAGCTTATCTGCTTTTAAGATGAGAACAAATAAACAGCGCGTCAGTCACACAGCCTCCTTCTCTTAACTGCTATTGTCACATTCACACCTACACATTATTCTTCACTCGTTGTTAAACCTGTCACTTAACTTTAAAGGTGATTTTTGACACCAATTTCCTATTTCCAGGTGAATTTATAAATAGCAAGAGCATATATGTGAATACAAGGACTGAGGTAGGGTTTGGTTAAAGGCTCTGTACCTGATTTTTATTGTCTTCAAAATATGAAAAACACACCTAGTTTATTTTAAACAGGGGGCTATTATGCTAAATCAACTTTTTTGAGCTTTCTACCATGTTATAACTTTGTTCCATCAAAAACATGTCTGAAGTGATTTTCTGAATCATTCATGCATGTTTGAGTTATCTCTCACGAGGACTACTAGAACCCTCCTTACGGTTAGGGGTACGATGCCATGTTTAAGACTCAGCCCACAACCAGGAAATTCTCTCAGTGCTCCCCATGCACCAACCACACGGCTCCTCCCTGCTCAGCTCTCCCCTCGCAGAACGACGAACTTAAAAAAAAAAATTAAAAATTAAACTTTTTAATATGTTGTTTAATATGATGATCTATATATGTTACATTTTAGCAATTAATGCCCCATAGAAGTGTAACACCCCAATTACAGCGCATCCCAATTATTCACCATAATGAGTTTATAAGCACGTTTCAGAATTTTCAGAAGACCGATTGGAGTTTTGGCATCACTGTAATGCTAACAACAATTAGCATACTAAGAGCACACTTGCAATGATTCTTGGAGGATAAAACATCTAAAATAATTAGATGCAGACAGCACACAGTGATCTCATTTCTGTCTTATACAGTACTGGGGCAAGACAAATTTTACTCAACTACAAAAAAATACAGCCATTTTAAGTTCAATGCAAGGTTTAAAGCTGCCCATGTGCCCCTTTCCAAATCTATCATTGATGAGGCAAAGTTTCTTCTCTGCAGTAGTCTCTTTTGTAGTCTATAATGCATTCGCGATGATCTTGCATTTTCAGTCCACAGGTTAAAAGCACAAAGAAGTCCAAGAAAACTCATATTATGTAAAACATGTTACAAGGGCAGAGGAGGTAAGGCTGTCAGCATGGCAACGATAAAAACATAAACGTACAGATGGCTGTTATGCACAACAAGTTAAGCATGTTATATTTATAGCAACTTATGAATTCAAATGCTACACTGACGTTTTAGTCACTTTTGTCAACTGTAAAGTATGAAAAAGTGGACAGACAGTTGTGAATTTGAGGTGGTGTTTTGAGATTAAATATTCTATATGCAAGAATGAAGAAGGAAGTTCATGAGAACAGTTACAATTAATAGTTCACTTGTATTTTGTATTTATTATAGATATGACAGCTTTTGTAACGACTATTGTCACTGCTACTATCACTTGTTACAATTAACTTATGATCCTACTACTGCAAAAATCTAATTCCAACAAAACCTTGTGATTTCCAGACCTTAAAAAGTGCATTTAAAAACAGAAACAAAGCAGTGAAGGATTGCCTAAAATCATATTACAACTAAAGCAAAACCAAGTATGTTTCAATTTCTGAAACTGTACTGTGTGTATGTTAACTTTATTATGCCAGTTCAATTAAACTTCATTCCATAGTCAATTAAAGGTGCACTGTGTAACTTGCCTGGTAGAGGGTCCACCATATTCTTGTCTCCATGCAGATGTTGCAGATGGCCTTACCTGAAATTTTCACAGTATGGCATTAAACGTATCTGTCTTTATTGAGACAAGCGGTTGATGCTTCAATAGAAACATCTCCATGGAGAAAAGAAGAAGGTGGCAGACCGTCCACCAGAAAAATGACATAGTGCTCCAGTGGCTCCCCTCACGGCTCCCCCAAAGCCCTATATCTGTCTCCCACTGGACTACTGGCCTGCACATGTCCCACTGCATGCACTGTCTTCATACACACATCTCCATGTCTTTGTAGTGTACACAGCCGCCGCCACGCGTTACCAACAGAGACAAAGAGGTTGCATCATAATTTGGCTGCTCGACATTATGCTCGCACCTCCTCCCTAACACTTGTGATTTATTGATGAAAAGCCAGGTTTAGGGATATACCAATACAATACTGGTATCAGGTATCTATGCCAATGTAGAAAATTTTGGTGGATCTAGGTTCCAAGATATCGGTTCAGCCGATATCCCATTTTGGTCTATTTACTGGCCAATGTTGGTCCAAAACAACAAAGCTGTTTTGTAATTACTTTAAATGAGAAATAACAGTTACAAAACACATTTGGATAATTTTTACCATATGCTGTTTGTCTTTAAAGGAAAAAATATATATTTTCAGTCTCTGCCCTGGTATCGGTTGATATCAGGTATTGGCAGATACTTAAAGCCAAAGTATTGACATTGGTATCGGAACAGAAAAAGCAGGATCGGTGCATCCCTCGCCAGGTTGGCTGGTTTGAATATGCATAAATTCTCTTGTAATTTTGTGTGTGTGCTATTGGGAGAAAATACACTGTATTTTGAAAGGCGGAATGTTATTAGGAAAAAAAACACACACACAATAAATTTGACAATTTTGTAAAAGTAAATATGTTTCAAGAGTTCAAATCAAAGTCAAACACATATTTTGTAGATTGAAAGTGAAACATTTTGGGCCTGTAGTAAATTAAACAGATAATTAAGTAGAAAAGAAGTCATAAGCAACAGCAACACAATCAAATGAATGCAACATTTAAAGGTGTGATATGTGGTTGAATTACAGATGTTTTCATAACTCAAAAATACTGAGATCACCACAGCACTTTTCTCAGTGGACATGAATAAGGTTAATGCCATATTGTGGAACACTGTAGACCAAGCAATAACATGTAACAGTTACATAGTGCACCTGAGGTTTGGCGATTCAGTGCAACATGAAATGCATGCATAAAATAAGTAATAAAAATAGACTTTGACTGGATAAAAACATACATAAATACAAAATATACAGCAAAGACAGAACAACTGGCCGGGCAAACAGAAGTACTGTGGAAGTGAGTTATTTAAAGTGACAGGTGTTATGAAGTGTCCGATCCAAGTTCGAGCCAACAGCCAAGTCTATGTGGTTGTTTTATTGTCTATATTAACTCTATTGCCTATTATATTGCCTATGAACTCATCCTGGAACTAATATTGTATTGATTATAACATAACTCCTTATCATAACTTATTCATCACCAGAAACAGCTGAGATGGCTTACTTGTGTGACTTGTTTCTTGCAGCACTTCAGGATCCACAGCTGTACTTCTGAAATTAGACTTTGAACCGAGCCTCCATTTACATACTGAAGAGCAGCTGCACAGGATTTGTCGTTGTTTTCTTTGTTTTTCTTTGGGGCGCTGCATTCACAAACAGCCCAACACTGCTTTTCTATCATGGCTTTTTTTAGGATCCTGGCAACACCGCAAGCTTTTCTGTGTTTTTTTTTCTTTTTTTTCTTTTTTTATGCTTGTCCCTTTTTCCCCACATTTCTGTCTTTGCATATGATGCTTTTGGGTAGCATACCAAATGTAAAATGAGGATATCATTGAAGCGTTCAATGGATATGTTTTTAGAAAAGATCTGTCTCAGTGAGTTTGAATGCCACAATTGCACGGATGTCAAACCGTTTCATCCTTCACTTTTTGTTCTTTCAATGTTTTTATTTGAGACCAATAGAATTTTCATCCTCTGTTTTTTGCCTATAATAAAGATTGATGTCTATCTTAAAGATGTTCATATAGTTTCCGTCTAGGTAGCTTGTAAAAAGTAATTTTTATTGCTGAACATAAAAGTAATTCATTTCTTTTCATCAAAGCTCTTCGCACTTTAATTATTATGCATTTAAAACCCAAGAATTTTTCACTCTTGCCAAATTCAGCTTCGTTATGTGCTGTTCAAATTGTAGCTTTGAATCACACTTTTTTTCTGAGTTTTTGACGTTCTCAGTGAAAGAGATGTCAGAAGCATGAATACCTTTGTTAGAATGGAAAGCTCTCATCTTTAGAACAGAAGATTTTCAAAGTCATTTTGAACTAAATTAATCAACATATCTTTTATTCTGCCTTCTCTGCTTGTGTTTTTGTGCCTAATTTACATATTTAAGCTGTTTAATTTTAATATAAGCTGAAACTTGTGCTTGTCAGCCATTTTAACTGTGCGATTTAATGCGTCTAACACATTACATTGCAATGAATCTATTACCAGTTTATGTTTCATATCACAAAGGAAATTGCTATAAGCTTCTAATATGATATATCACATCCTCCCAATGCCCACAAATGGATGATTAAGTTAAATAGTTCTGATCTTTTCCCATAAGTATCACCAGGATCAAATGTTATTATGTTCTTGTGTGGGCTGCTCTCACATAATGGATATTGTGTTTCATTGAAGAGTCAGATTGTCAATTGAATGGTAACGGAATGATATATGGAGTGCAACTGAATAGATGCTGTACATTACAATCAAGAAAGTACTCAAGGTAACACATTCAACTATTATAGAAACACAATAAGTATTATGTAAACCATGATTGGTCAGTTGTATTCTAAATCACATTACCCTAACCCAGGGACATTTTATAATATCTACACTTTAATTAGCCATAATAATCCTTGAATAAAGACTTCATAATGAACAAATACCCTAACTCCTAACCCTAACTACTCAATTAAATTGTTACTAAGCCTAAATCATTCTTAATAAACAAATTATTTATTATGAATTAAGTCTTTGTTCATACCAGGCTGTACTTTTACTTAATTCCATGGAGATCAACTGGGTTCAGGGTAAAGCACCAGTTATAGTAGTAGTAACCATAGTAGTAATGATACTTTTACAGGGAATACTATTTAATGTCCATAAGTTCTGTTTACAATCTCAGAAGGAGAACACAATTTGATTGACAGTGTTGCTATGGAGACACAGTATTTCCAAATGACTCGAGATGAAAAATAAACCACAAATTCACTTTTTGTTATAAAGCATCCAGGTTCCACAGATAGAATTCCATCTCAATGCATTTCTAACCCCAAAATTGTCCATTCATCTTATTGTGTCTCTCCCCTCTGTCGTATTTATTTGTCATTGCCTGCTATAAAAGAATTTGGGTCTAACCTGATGTACAAAGAAGCCCATGATCTATAGGTGGAGGCGCTGTATCTTTATGACGAAGAGAACAAACTCATTTAGAGCGAAAGGAAATCCTGCCCTCCTCCACACAGACAAGGTTAGGACCCCTGCTATGGCCGCAGCGTGGACACTCTCAGGCCTTAATAAATGATCCTTCAGGTAAAAACCAAGAGGCCCGGAGGCTAAGTGTTCCTGCACAAGTGGTTCAAGGACAATGGATGCTCAAATGGCTCTCTTCAATGCACGCTGATGGAGGTTTTATTGTTAAAATATTGTACAGTATCTTTATGATGTGCTGGGATGGTGAGCGTAATGCCATATACTGTCATGACGATGGTCTTTTTATGCTGTGGTCCCCAGGGAGTGGATGGACGTGCTCAGCCCTCCTATTATGGCTCCCGGTCAGTGCCGAAGGTCAGAAACCACACGGGACAATGGGGAAGATCTAGTTGGAGGTAATTTCTGGATTTATCTTAGTGTTGATGCTCCTTTTTGTTTTAGAAGTAGAAGAAAAGCAGCAACAACTGTACTGGAATCATAAAGATTGACTTGTGTTAATAAAACAAGTTGCTGCTTATATATGTGACGCATGCATTCTCACATTAAATATAGTGCCAATAGAGTTAAACTAATTAAAATGAGATACATTACCAAAGAAAGATATTTTGTATTTAGGGTTGACATATGTTTTAAGCTGGATGCCCTTACTGACCTAACTCTTTCTAGTAATACGGATATGATGGAGCAGGGAGATTCAATTTAATTTTGTATAGCCCAATATCTCAATAGCAACCATGCACAAAAATGTTGATTTGATTCACAGATAGCAGTTACAAAAAAGATAACAAACTGCATAAGATAAGAGAACATTTATTTGTTTCACAATGAGGAAGTTTCAGTATTACAACTTAAGTATAAGACTAGCCGTTGAATACAAATATGCAGTAATAAATCAAGATAAATAAGCATTTTAAAAATAGACCTTAAGTTATAATTTGTATGTCAAAATGGCCATGAATTTCTTCTGATCTTTGATGAGTGGAATTATTATCACTGGCTTAAACTCAAAATTAAATAGAATTCTTATAAATTTCTAATGATAAGTGTGGAGTAACTTTTTTTTCCCTGAAATTCACTTCAAAAGACTTTTTTTTTTCTTGGCTGTCCTTCCTACCTTGACTGAGCACCAATGCAAATGAAAACATAACCTTCCTGTCTGAGGTAATGAGTCAAGTGTCCATTGTCACTCTTAACTACATTCTTCAAATGGAGGAGGCTGAAAAAATCCTGTGAAGCCATTTCTAATTAAGGGCCAAAACCCACAAGCGGTGTGCTCCGTGTCCTCTGTCTAACTCCATAGGTCAGAAGAGACAGCCTCATTACATGTGCGCTCCCCCCAGACACGTCCACCGGGTTAATTGACAAAACCTTTTTCTGGTTTACAACATCATTTTTAAACGGCTTTCACAACTTGTCTCATAATTAGTTTTCATTATTGTCGCCGAACTTCTGATAAGATAAAGCGGTCCTTATGCGGGCACTCCATAACCTTTTTAAGCATTTAACAGCCTGTCAGTTTAACAACTACATCCAGGCCTTTAAGTAATGGGGATTACAACGATGGCTCTACGGTGCTATAATGTGGCTGTGAAGCATAGACCAGTGCATTTTGATATGAGAGTAAATTATAATGGAAGACGACTTTGAAATCAGCTTGAAGGTCACAAAGTACACAGTAGATAATGTGCTTTTTCATATTTGGCATGTTGAACCAAAAAACAAACAGATGTTGCAGTTGTGTCATACATGTCATCTATTTGAATAACTTCTTAAATGTCTCTTTTGAACAATCGCCTTTGAATGTGCCTCTGATTTGATTTTTTTTTTCTTTTTCAGAAGCGGATAAACGAGTGATTGAAGAGAACGAGGAAGAGTATCTGAATCTGCTCTATGATCCCTGCCTGAACTGCTATTTTGATCCAAAGTCGGGGAAGTACTATGAACTAGCCTGACACTAGATGATAAATATCTAATGAATAAATCACAAGATGAATGTCCTATGGATTTTCAGGCTGGGCTATTGAGCTGTTAATGAATCTTTTCACGATTGTGGAGGGAGTTCAGCTCACATAATGGCGTACACGCTTTGTTGCCCATTCACTCAGGGCTGCACTTTTCTATTGAGGAGTCTTGGCAAAGTAATAATATGTAAACCACGAATGAGCTTCCTTGAGCTTTGACTTGAATTGATTTCTTCCTGTAAACTTTTGTTACTCTGCAGCATCTCCATCACTGACTGTGCACTATACAATTGTCTTGATGCATTTCATGTACGAAGCTGTGCGTGTGGGCAACCTATAATACAATAAAGACGGTTTCTGTGGAAGTGTTGTTGTTTTTAACTACAGCAAGCTATATTCAAGTCATGGAGAATCAAAAGTGCTTTCTAAAACCAGACTTTCCAAAACATCTTCACACCTCATGATCTGTTGAGAAAATAATACCTCATTTTCAACTTTACAATAAATTGACTTTTGCAGGGAGTGATAAATACATAGACATTTTTCATATACATATAGCACAATATTGCTCTTGTATTTTTAAGTAGGCTACCTCGTTTCTAACTTTAATTTCAGCAGCGGTGGATGAAGTACTCAATTTTGTTACTTAAGTAAAAGTACAGGTATAGAGGTAAAAACTTGCTCAGTAAAAGTAAAAGAAATCACAAGAAAAAATCTACTTAAGTAAAAGTATTTAAGTACCCGTTTCACACAGCGTTGTTAATTTGAAGTTTGAAGTTAATTTAAAGTGTTATATGTAGTGATACTGATTAAAAAATGACACATATTTTTTTGTATAGCCTATTTATTTTTGTTTGCTCAAAGCCAAAGCTTGAACTCGAAAACTTTAGTTATGACGTTACCACGAACATAGTAAAAATAACCCCTCAAATCATATGAGAAGTACTTTTTACTTTTCAGTCCAGTTCAAAAATGTAGTGGAGTAGAAAGTCCAGATATCTGGTCTCAAATCTAGAAGTAAAAGTAAAAGGTATCTACTGTAAAATTTACAGTACAGATTTTTTATTTTATTTTTTTACTTTAGTACAGTACTTTACTACTTTCACTTTGTTACCTTCCACCACTGAATTTTACAATTAGCCAGGAAATACTGGCTAACTGTAAAGTGCAAGTAAACAAATTGCCAAGAATATTGTCACTAATACACTATATGACCACATGTAGTCTTAGCAATATTAGATAAATCTTATTTAATTTTAATATATTTTTTCTGCACTATATTTCTTGAGGATTACAAATCAAACGTATAGAAAGCTGGTCACGTGAAATAGATAGTGGGCGTGGAAAAGTATCAGGTGCGAGAAACCCGGAAGTAAACAAACATGAAAGTTTTGTCCAAATCAGCGACTAAAAACTGATATTAAAATGTTTGGATAAGAGCTCTTTCAATTAAAATATCAAATCCGTAACTATTTACGGATTTGAAAGCCTCCAGAGAGAGCTTTAAAGATATATAAGAATGTCTGGAACAGAGGTAGGTTCACTGTAAAGTGATCTTCTTTTTTCCCTCCTCGGCGGTTTACAGTGCTACTAATACTTCAGTCAGTCAAGTTTAATCATCAAAATAACTCCTGAAAATCAGCCACAGCCTTGAAAAAGTGACACTTATTAACTCGTAGAGGCCATAATACTGTGTGATAATCATTGCGGCAAAACGGAGAATTTGCCTTAGAAAGTTGTTTTGTAGTGTCCTAAATGACATTGGTTAACACAGGACTTCGATGAGGAGGGTCACCACTGCCAAAGCATTAGGGAGCGAACACTTTAAAATGTGTTCTCCTGGTAAACTTTGCATAAAGTGCTTTGATAGAAATAGCATTACTAAATAGCAGGCTCCACTGTGGATGTTATTGGAGCAAAATAAAGAGGATGAAAAGTTACACACTTACTGCTGCCAGTACTACTGTTTCACATAATATGCTACTTCTGTTGTCACTACTTATATCTTATCTCATAGATGCACTATGTAACTTGTCTCTTACTGCATGCATTCTTACAGTGAGTGGGCTTGCCTTACCACAGATCTGATTTGTTTTTTGTCCTGGTGCTTGTATTTTTAGAGCTAGATGAGTTTAATTCCATACTGTGGAACGTTCCATGCAAAGCAATAACATCTTCATGGAAATAAGCAGAGGGCAGACCCTCCATCAAAAAGTTGCATAGTGCACCTTGAATGCAGCAGTTATATCAGTTTTTTATACCTTTTGCAGTACAAAATCACACCATATTTCCCCTGTACAAACGCTACAACTCTGTTAAAAAGACAATTATCAACTCATCTTTTCCTTTATATTGATTGTCAGTTCACGCGCCCCACACAGTTCCCTCTGTGCTTGTTCTCTCGGGTTAAACACCTCCTGCTCCTGAGCGCTGCTGCTGCATATTAAGCTGTCATTTATCCTTGCATCTCTTCCTTTTATCAGCTCCACTCATCATACTGTGAGCTTTATGGGCTCTTTAACTGTACCTCACTGTTAAATCACTTTACTCTCATTTGTCTTTGTTCAGGTGGGACCTCGACTCCATCCTGGCCTTATTGCCTCAGTAATCTTTGTTTGTGCTGCTGCCATAGCCGCTGCAGTATTGATCATCCGGAAATACTGCTTCCCAGTCAAGTAAGCAAGTTCAATGGTGTGCTTTAATACCTTTCATTAAAGTAAGTCATGAGGAAATGGGGGTTACTCCTGGGCCTTTAGATCCACAGGTGAAAAGATAAGGCAAAATTTGATGTAAAATTTCTGTTACACATCTTCTATACTTTATAACCCAAACCCTGAGCTGGAGGTCAGAATTTTATGGCGAAATTTGCTGTTTAACTGTCAGATTGCAAACTTATTGACCTATCCTTAATATCTTTGTAATTACTGAGCACATCTGCATGAAACAAAATTGGCACAAAGTTCAACATCTTCTCTGGCAGCACAAATAAACAAAAGTGAAATTATGTTTCAACAATAGCGTTGTGCTGCCATTATTTAATCTCAAAGACGTATTTGTGTCAGTTGAAAGGATTTAAATATGTTCAGTATGGCAAGTTTGCAGAGCCATAGATTAGGTTCAACATTTGTCAAAAGCATTAGATCTATATTCTGTATTCTGCATTTGAAATGATCAAATTCATGAACGTGAACCTATTGCTTATAGTGTTAAATACTAACCAAACTTTAAGCAAAACACTAAATACTGCTATTAAATTCAAGCGCTAGGTTGTTCTTTCTTAGTTCAAACCAAACATTGAAAAAATGATGAAAACTTGAAAGTGTGAGTCATGAGAACTATTATGTGTTTTATGAAATACTGAATGCAAACTAAAGGTGCAATGTTAAAGGTATCAGAGCTCACTGACGTAAGTAGTACACACATACATATGCCAGTAAACAGCAGTAGCAGGGTGTTTTATTGAGAGACTGTAATCTGTAACAAAGAATAAACTAATGCAGATGAATGTGTTGAAAATCAGCACTTTAAACAAACCAAGTGTTTAACTAGATATAATTGCTGTGCCCATATTAAATAAATAAACTATATTTATAAGCACGGCATTTTGATTTAAATCTAGTTATATGACTTTTATTTGCTTTGATTATTTATGTATTTATTTTTTGCAGTGAGGCCACGTACAGGTACTCGTTGCTGCAGCGACAGGACGAGTACGCCACCTCTCTGGCGGAGGAGGGCAGCGATGGTGTGCCCTGTGCAGTGGAGGTGGAGTCAGATGAGGTTGGGACACTTCTGCTTTGTTCTTCGCTCTCTCATGTGTTAAAACAGCACCCACAGCTTCTCCTTTCTTCATCCTCTCTGACAGGAACTTCTCAGATGAATTTTAAAGACGATTGCAGCTGAGCCCGTTGAAGATTATGTGAACTGTGTGCTTTTGTTTCGACATTTGTATATGTCAAATCACATTCTCGTCAGTGTTATCTCTTCATAAAAAAAACCCCAAAAACTGTGATATCAGCGCCTTATGTAATACGTTTGCATTCAGTTTCTATTGTGCATATTGGGGCCTAACTTCTACCCAACTTTTAAGCATTTTAAGCACTGAGCAGCTTCCAGTGTTGAAAAAAATTCTAATAAGGTTTGTGTTACTTCTAGTTACTTTTAAATGAGCTGAACCTTGAGATTACTGTATATTTATCTCTACAACTGCATATTTAAGTATAATGTTACGCACTTTAATGCCTCAAACCACTCTTAAATTTTAAAATTGACTTTTTAAATATTTATCACCTTGAATAAAGTCGTCATGAACAAACAAAGCATGCATTTCGTTTGTCAAAAGATATATATGGTAAGAAGTAGCATCTTGAAATGAAGTGATTTTTCCATTGTTTGAACATCCCTGTAAGGTTCAAGTCAACATTTCTATCTGAGTTTGCCTGGTAAAAAAAAAAAAAAGTATATCAACTAAGTCAATGAAGAATTTAGAAAAACAAGTTCCCAAAGAAGAACAAATATTTGAAGACTCAACGAAGAATGCTCTTATCATTGTGTAAAACCACAACCACAAACTTTGAAGGTAAAATTCTTAAAATATCAAAGTTTTCTCTTAAGGTTTTTTATTTGATATTTTACACATAGTATTCTCATTACTGCTGGACACAATGCGTAATTATATCTCATCCTCCCCATGGACTGTAATGCATTTTTTCTGATGTTTTAAAATGCACATGACATCATGTTTTTCGAATTATTTGGTTTGGTGGGATAGTATCTGTTGTAAATATTTATCATAGTTTTACATTAGTCAAGTAGCGCAGAGTTCTAAAAACAGAGTACCTCTACCTATGTCAGCAACACCAAATTCCATTCAAAATACGGGAACAATTTACACGCAAAGAAAGGCGTTTTTCTGACAGTTCAAGCATTCATTTTTGTCATTTGTCTTTATTAGTCTAACCATAACTATTAGACTTTTAGCTTTGGCCCTCGTTAACATTATGGTTGCTAGGTAACAGTTGAGGAATTAGGCCTACCTCTACGTATGCCACATCTGCTGCCCATGTCCACCCAGGAAGTAAAATTATAAACTTAAGCAAAATTTTTAAAAATAGAAAAAACTTTTTAGTATTAGATTTTTAGTAACATCTTAAATATAATGACATTAACTTTGTTTTAGTGAAATGAGTACTCTAACCTGTCTTTAAATGTAAGTATATAATGAATCTACTTCTCAGCCATACATTTTCCTATATGGAGCACTGACATTACCCATGATAAATCAGTTATTAAAAATGCCGTTAGCGTCAAGCTGAGAGTTGACATTATCTGAAATGACTTGCATCTAAAAATAGTCTTACTGTGACTGAAGCTATCTATCAGTGGACCAATTCCCTTTGAAATCTATGGGCTTTTTCATGTTAATGTTAACCCACTTACGAGAGAAGACCAACCACATATGAGACGTCAAAGTGCACATTTCAAGTTGACAGCAACCGTTTTTACAAAGACCACCTCCTCTTGATTGCTTTCAGAATTGTCAAAAATATGAACAGGTACTAATTGCTACTAAAATTAGTATCGAAGCACAATACTAATTGAACTAAAGTACTGGTACTAGAAAAGTCACATGTACAGGACAAAATGTGACCTTTCCTGAATAGTTTTTAAATGATCTTTATCAGAACTAGTATAAGACCACAAGTTAACATATAGAAAGCACTATTTAATGTTCTAAATTACAGTTTATTGTCAAACATTATTATCATGGTATAGTATTATTGTGGTATTGTAATCAGATTTCAATTCTAAACAATGGGTTTGATACTCCATGTATCAAACCCACTGTTTAGAATTGAAATCAAAATTTTATAGGCCTGTAGTGGCAATACTAATTGGTTTCCATAATTATAAGAAAGTCACAGTTTGACACAATAATCAGTCACAACTATTCAGTGGTCTTGAAAATAACATATGACATTAATACGTTTGAGTTTGGCTTTTTATAGCTGCTCATTTACATGTCGTTAGTAGTAAAAATAGCACTGCAGCTGCCAGTAACTGGGTATTTCTCTAGAAAGACTCCAATACAACTCGAATGTTGAATACAGTCTGTTGTGCGTAGATCATTTTGAAAAAGCCATTCTTATATAATTTTACTTTGCACAAAAGTCTATTTCTAAATGACACAGTGGATTTATTGTATCAGAAAATCCAGAAGATTTCTACTTGCTCGTTCAGTCCCTGGACACTCAAAATGCATAATGCTCCTTCTGTAGTGCACAAAGTCCCTCTGGTGGCTATCAGCGGTAACACACACACAAAAAAAAAAAAAAAAATGCTAGAAGATTCAGTGCCTATTTACTGTTATAACGTGTTGAGAAAAAAAAATCGACTCATGTTTCATGTAAAAAAAAAAAAACAAAACAAAACTGAAAATCAATTATAACCACTTACACCACTACTATGGGTGTTCTCAAGTATTGTAGCCTAAATGTATGATCAAATTATAAATTAATTGTTTTTTAATACTGGATTAATGATAAACCCCGAGTTAATTCCAGAAAATACACTTTCTATAGGGCTTTATTTACACGTGCACTATATGCAACGTTTCTGGTCACCTGCTTGTCGTCATATATTGCTTTGCCTGTAGTGTTCGACAGGGCATTGCATGACAACTCCATCTTGCATTTATTCAATTACAAGAGTCATATTGCTCAGTACCTTGAAAAGAAGCATTCTTCTTAATATAGGGCCTCTCTCTCCACAGATCTGACCTGTAACTTGGCCTGGTGGCGTCACTTCTCCATGGAAACAGATGTAGGCTACTGTGTAATGCCATACTATGAAACATTCCAGGCAACATTCCCACGCAAACTAGCAGGAGGTGAACCCTCCACCAAAAATGTTTTTGTTCTTAATTTATTGCTACACAATGCTTTATCATCAGTATTTGAATTGGTAAAGATACTGGTGTCCTGTGGCCCAATACCAATAGCGACTGTAGTATGTCGCATATAATACAGTATATTACAGTAAGCAGAGGCAGGCAGAGAGATGTAAAACACGTTTCCACTGCAGATATTACTTGGCACCTCCTCTAAATCTCTGATACACGCTGTATGCTTCCTGTGCCAGTCACAGTAGAGACAGAGCTGTGATCATTCGAGTGTTCTGAACAATCACAATGAGGCTCTGGAGTGACATGGCAGCAGGACCCAGGCTGCTGCTGACACAAAGGTGTGACCTCCGCTCCCTACACTAAAACAGGCAAACAGTCTTCATTTACTTCAGAATCAATAGTGCTCCATAGTGCTCCATTTATTACACAGTGGCCTTGTTCACATGCAGACGAAAATCTGATTATAATCTGATTTTTGAACCTTTAAGATTACATAAATGACATGTGTAATAGTGTAAATGTACTTTCTTTCCTAGCCACAAGTTGGCGCTGTTGGCTTTATGTGCCTGTGGCATGGCCGGTACCTGTCGCCATATAAAAAGGGGCAGAAAAAGGTAGTACAGGTGCTGCTAGATTGAGGGGTAGAATGTTTCTTACCGTGTTTATTGGGGACTTGTGTTTTGTGTTATGTGGATTAATGGCTATAGGAGCCAACAAAGTAGCTTGAACACAATATTTGGACCTGTGCTTTATGGAGGCACGTGTTGGGGGACCCTGGCAGCCAGGAGACGAACTATAGTGGACCATCTTCGGCTCTACGGCATGTAAATTGCAAAATCTGATGTGAGTATTCAGAGGGACTATGATTAAAAAAAAAAGCCATTTAATAATCTTTAAACAAAAAAAAAAAATCTGATAATCTGATTTTGAGTGCGCATGTAACTGCAGCCACTGATTCCTGCATGTTAAAGGGGCACTGTGTAACTTTACTGGTCCCAGTATTATTAATATTATTATGATCCGTGGGTGCACCGCATTCATATCATCACAGGTCTAATCCAATTGAAACTGCACAGTTAGACTTAGAATTTTATTGCTCCACAAGGGAAATTATTTAGACACAGTAGTTCACACATTACAATATAATATAATAAAGAGCAAAAATATCAATGGCAATAATACATTCAAAATAAGTAGCAAAATAAGGCACAATTTAGAGTATTTACAATATGTATATGTACAAGTAAGTACAAAATACAACTATGCTATATACAAGAGGTGGATAGTAAGTAGAAACGGTGCAAAGATGAAATGGTGATTTGACATAGGGTTATGTGTTACTTAAGGGTGAGGTGTTGTGCAGTTGTATCTCAAACAAGCCTTATGGTCTTTGACTGTAAAACTTAATATGACCCTGGACTATTTAAACAAGATTTGTGTAGCTACCTACTATAAATGACTTTGACTTTTGCTTTCAATAAGATACAGGTTTGTACCGTTTTGACATCATTTTGTCACTTCCACAGCAGGTGTGACCCCAATGTTTCGCCCAACAGTATCCATTACTGGCCTTTGTGTGTAATGAGTGCATGTCTGAAACTTGATGATCGAGTTCATGTACGGTGGGTGTGTGCAAGAGGACATCCTGGTTCAGATTATTCCCAAACTGGTTTTGCATTCAGTAGATGAGCACCAGGAAGTACGGAGGGCACTGGCAGAGTGCTTAAAATGACAGTAGAATCTGTAATATTGACGTAGTTTTGTTTTTTTGAGTTTTGTAGGTGCAGAATGAGATGCCGAGGTAAGATGCCTTGATTTATGCTTCGAACATACAGAAATGGATCAAATATAGTAGTTACTTTACAATTACAGTGTTTTATTTTGTACAGTGTAATAGTCGTTGAAATGGTAGATAGTAGATAGTAGATAATAATAATAATAATCGATTGATTGTTAGAGATTGGCTTCATAAACATGCCATATTAATCTTCAGGCTTAAAGTCCTTTCAACTGACAACTATCGCATATTTTGGTTTGAATAACAGCACCACTTTGTGAAGTTGAAAAAATAACTTCACCTTTGTTTAAGACGTTGCACTTTGTGTTTTTGCTTTAAGTGGATATAGGCCCAGAGATATTAGCCATGAATCAGGACAACAAATTTGCAATCTGACAGTTAAAATGCAAATTCCACCATAGATTTCTAACCTGTCATCCAAAAAATTATTTGTTTCAGCTTCAAATTTATAGGTGACATTTTGAGGACTGTTCACCATTCACAATATATAATAATTAGTTTTAAAAGTGCTGTAGCAATGGCCCTGATTTTTCTTCACTATAAAACCCATGCATAGACATTTCATAATGATAGAATGTCATGTGAATGTAGTAATGGCCAAAAGTAAAAAAGATGAAAGTTTTTGTGTTATTTACTCAATTACTTTATTTGATTGTGCTTAACAGTGGCCGTGCAGGTTAGCGCCCTGATTATAGTTATCCTGATAATATGGGCAGTCACCAATAATCCATTCGATATACACATGACAGCAGATGACATTATTGGTATGTTCTTGTCTATTTTGCACATGTTTTATTAACATATAACTGTAGCTTCTTTGCATGGATGATCGTTCTGAACTGATCCTTTCGTTTCAGCCACTCCAGCTCCAAAGATAAAATGCAATTTATCGAAGAACTGTCCACTAGGAAACTTTGCTTTGCGCCTCATAAGTGGTGCAGCTAATGTTGTTGGGCCAACAATATGTTTCGAGGGTCAAAAGTATGTACTCAGTGAATTATGTTTGTATAAAGCCTGCATTTATCTATGAAAAGTAAACTATCCATCTATTTTTTTCTCACCAGTGTAATGAGCCATATTAGTAACAATGTGGGACCAGGATTTAACATTGTAGTGGTAAATGGTAAGGCAAGATCTCAATTAAAATAATTGAGAATTTTTTAAAATACATTTTTTTGTAATATCACACAATGAATTATGTACTATCTTTCCCAAATATGACGGGCAGCTAGATTAACAATGGACATATTTTTGCAGGGGAGACTGGAGCTGTGGATAAATTTGGATATCTTAACTCAAAGGATGGCAGTAAGTTTGACAGTTTTAGTCCATTTGTTTCAGTTTTCTGTTTATAGCTGACATCTTAAGGACTTTCACCATTTCAAATGTAATTTTGTTTTCAATTGTTAACTGCTATGGCAACAGTGCCAATTTTTCATCTCCCGGAAACCCATCGAACTGAATGTGGATAATGGTCTCTTTTAATTATTTATTTATGTGTTCATGTCCGGGTTGTATCTGGCTTAAAACCCATAATTGCCTGACAAACACAACAGTAGGTACATTTACATGGCCTGTGAAAATGGCTGTGTTTACATGCACACTAAAATCTCGTTATTGTTTATAAGATTATTTAAATGTGAGTAATCAGAGGGACCATGATCAGAGAGAAATCAGATTTTGCTGTTTATCATTTTAATAGTCTTACAACTCCAAAAATCTGATAATCTGATTTTGAGTGTGCACATAACCGCAGCCAATCAGATAGCTAGAATGTTTTTTTTTTTCCTATCTTGTAACATTTTTTTTTTTTTCATTTTTGTGCTTGACACATTAGTTTGCCCTTTTTTGCTTATTGTCAAAACCTGCACAGTTGTGAATAATCAGAAAGAAATCAGATTACTTACATCTGATGTACATGACATTTCAATGATCTTCAGAAATCAGATAATAATCAGATTTTGGATGAGCATGTAAACACAGCCATTATAGGCATTCAGTCATATTTACATGGGTTCTGTTCAAACTGCATGTCTTTCTGCCATGTTTTTCTAATATGATGAATGAAAACTCCACCTTTGATAACTTGTGCGTTCCCTGACAGAACCGGAAGACATTTTGACGTATCTCAAAAACATCGAGCCGGGGAGGATTGTTTTGCTTGCCTCGTTTGATGATGTGACAAAAAAGTGAGGAGCCGCTATAGTAAAAGCAAAAAAAGAGATCCCATTTTTATCTCAAAATCTTTTATTCACTCTCTAAATATTCTGGGCAGGCTGACAGATGAAATAAGGAATGTTTTGGAAAGCATGGGGAGCACTTTGATCAAGACACTAAAAAGCAAAGACAACTGGGTGTTTGCAGGGGTAGCAGGAGGTAATGTGAAGAGCCCATTTGAAAAGGTTAGTGATGGCTATGACTGCAATTCTGTCTCTTCTTGTAGGGGTCAGTAAAAGCTTTCTATTTTGATATAAAGAAAAATAGGAAAAAGTTCAATATGTGTTGTTTTTTTTTTTATGTTGTCAGATTTCTGTAAATGACCCCAAGAATAATACGTACGGGGACTGGCCTGAGGTGGTGGAGATCAGCGGCTGCTTTCCAAAGACCGGCTCATAGACTTGTGTAAAGTGGATGTTGTTATTATTACTCAGAGCTGACTCAGGACTTTTTGACAGTTTTGTTGGTCTATATTAAATCATACCAGGTGAAGATAGTTGGAGAACCATCTACAACTGTATTGGATATACATATTTTTTCGAGCCCAAGTCATAACAAGTGTTTTTGTACAATGGAGTGAGAGTGAAATAAGTAAATAGTTGTCTTTGTGGTGGTTTTAATTTTTGTTGCAAAAGAGGGACAAAACAGAAGGAACAATGGTCGTTATTTAAATGCCAAGGTTGTATACAGATACAAGCAGCAGTGTTACAGTGACAATAATTGTAACAGTGCATAGAACAATACAGCGTCTGGTGTGTCCAATGAAGAATGTGATTTTCCATTACACTTGTTGGGTACACTTAGGGCTGGGCAATGTGGCAGTGTTGTATTAAAAGCTTATAAAGAAAGGCTCAATATTAATATTATCAGCATGAACAACAATACTTTTAATCTGTATCATTTTACGCAAAAACTGAAAAGTTAGAACTCCACAAAAGTATGCTTTTACTGACAGAGACTTGGCTGGACACCTCTCATTTAAAGACCCAAGCTGAAATTAGATCTTGATTTTATTCAAATTTAATCACATACGTCAATATACACACTTTATATAACACATTTTTTTGTTTCCAAAAAGTATATTGGTTTAGCGTAAATCAGCATTAAAACAAAAGTAAAACAAAAGTACAGAATCATAATGCAACATCCTCTCCAGATTTGTCAGAGCATGATTAATTTTCTAACATCATATTGCCCACCTCTGATTAAATGCATTTGTATCACAGTGGCCTGCACAGTGTTTGTTCTTATAAAAACAAAAATTCAAATTAAAGACTTGTTGTGGCTTTGTAATTTGCTGCTTAGCACAACGACCTGTCTACAGCTCATGGTAACACATTGTTTACAGAATATTTGAATAAAGCATTTGCACTAAAGAACAGCCTGTGTTTGATGAAATAAACAAGAACAAAAAATCCAAAGGTTTCCAGTATTTTATAAGCAGGGTATTGTAGACACTCCACAGCGTGACAGTTCAGTGATAGGATTTGAAACTGCTGGTAGTGTGACAGGGCCTGGTGGGGTCACTGCTAATCTTCCATATCCCGCATAGTTTGGATTCACTATGTACTTGGCGCTGTCACTTTGGGTTTGTCTCATTGTTGGAGTACCACACCCCTCTGAGCTCTTCTCCTCTGGGCCTGCAGCCGTCCCCTGGTACATCATCACAGCTCAGTACACTCTATTCTACATTCACTTGTGGTTCAGCAAAGAAACTAGAGTCCTGGAGGTGTGGGCGATAATCCATCCATGCTGACACCACAGAGCATGGGGTCATACGAGAAGACAAGTTTGTTTTTATGCAGTGATTTAAGTATCAAGGTGAATGCTGGACATGTTGAGATACTGCAGGAACAGATCTTGAGGTGAAATTTGAATATTTACACCAATTTTCAGTAAGATCTAGTTGATTCAAATACTAAATAAGTCCAAATTCAAACCTGGATCTATCAATTTTATATATAAAATATATCCCAAATATGTTAAGCTCTGGCCTTATTTATATGATGGAATACTTGTAAAATATATTCTTAAATTTATGAAAGTAAATTACAGAAGTTTCAAATCTCTTTACAGACCAGGAGTAATGGGACCCCAGGAGGTACAGACACTACTCAGGGAGATCACTGTGTGTGCTTTATTCACAAAATGATATTAATGTTAAGTATTTGAGAAGGATAAATCGTCCTCAGTGTGTAAAACTAGACTGGGTGTTCCTGGAAGTCTTTTCAGAGTTAAGCCAACATTCGCAAGTGTGATGGCCACAGCACACATACGAATGAATGCCCAGGTAATGGGAATGTTAGACAAGGGTACAAGGCACTGTTCGGCCTAGTGTTAAGTCTGATGTTTGATTGTTAGTTGGCACATGGACCATACCAAACTATAAGTTGCCTTATGTCTCATTTAATTAGGCCAATTTGTTTGTGTTAGTTAATAATTTTGGCAGTTTTGTTAAAAAAAAACAACCTCTTTTGTCACTCTTTTAAAACCTTTTGACATTCAAGCCAATTGCCTTACTGGTTTGTCCCTATTGGCTTATTGGCCCAGAACCTCAAGTATTGGCAACAGAAGTCTTAACTCCACTCATCCCTTATTTGTCCAGCACACACTTTATTTAAAACTTCCACACTGCATAATATCAAAGTTACTGGTAAGCTGTATGCACATATCCCAGGCATGTTTGAGTTTCTTATTAGTCCATTTATTTACTAAATCCATAATTTGTTAAATTCAGTCATTATAGTTAATTAAAAACACACTTAAAACATGATTGATTTAACACTTTTATTCATTTTGGTTCATTGATTAAAAGTACTTTGTTTCAGTTGGATTTGCCTCTACACTTGCCTCCATGTGGTGCCTGGAAATGTTTGGGGAAGGGCCGGCCAGCATTTTCCTGGCCTGTCATCAGTGACATGATCAGAGGCTACCATTTTAAGGGTTTTTCCCTAATGATAATTTAGGTATGTTCCTGTTTATTGTCATACCTTTAGTGATGAGGATATAAGTGAATATTCAATTCTGTCTGGGCAGTAATTTTGTCCATTGTTTTGTATTATCACTTTAAATATGTATGAATATGTTTGTCAAGAGTTCCAGTTATATGGACCAGGCCCTCAGTGCCCTCAGTGTAAATAAGGGAGGTGTGTGAAGCCATGTGCTTTACAACATATTTTTTGGTGGCACTGTAAATAAAACATCACCTTTGGACATGACTTTTTGCTTCAGAGCCTCTCTTCTCCAGCTATTTTAGCCATGATAAGCTACACTACCTCACACTGACAAACAGATCATATGAAACTGCAGATGGCTCTTTATTCCACATTAGAAAACTTTTGCACCCATCAAATTGCTGGAGGAGGTATAGCGCTCACCACAAGACACCAACTTACTGTAAGGTATGTGGACATTCTGAAGGCAAACTGCTGTCAAAATAAAGACTTGGGATGTGCAATGACTTTCTGACTGTTTCAAAAACTATAGCTCTAGACTGTACTGTCATTTTCAAACACAATCACAACCAAGAGATTTCAAAGAATGGTCCTGGAGGAAAGAAAGGAAGGAAGAAGAAAACATATTTTTTTGTGGTGAAAATACTTTGTGGATGCCTGGAGAAAAATAGGTAAACTGGAGGAGAGTCACCCCGGTTTCAAATAGCCATTGACTGTAACAGAAGGGGCCACACCAACACAAAACCTCTGCTACTGGTTAGAAAGGTGTACCTACTAAAGAGGCCACTAAATTTAAATATGTACACATGTACGTGCTTTTTAACACCAACAATAATGAACTAAATACCAGACCGTTTGTTGAAATACATTATTTTAGAGTGTGTATACATGTGGGTATAATTTAATTAAGTGTTAGCTACTTAAAAACAAAAATATTGAGGTTGATGTAGAACAGATGTACAGTTTAGAACAAAAGATAAGATGTACTACAGGGGATCTGAAAGTTCATAATTAATAATAACATTTTATTGTTTAAGAGTTTAAATTCCTCGTCAACATATAACCTGCAGCTTAACCCAATACAATTATGCACTATTCAATAGTATTAATACTAATACTTTAATCATCTGGGAGAGGGTTCCCAGCACACCTAGATAATTACTACAAGGATTTGTGTTATTAAAATGTTCTTAAGCACTGTTGCGTGCTGCTATCCTGCCAACACATTTGAATTTACTAAACAGATGATATAATGCACCTGGTTGTGTTTATGGAAACCAGATTAATACCCCTTAAGATCTACGGGCCCACCAGTGGACCAAGAGTGGACCACTGCCACGCCCACCAAGCCCATAAAAAAAATAAGATCTCAACAACCCATTCATCATGTTCCATGTAATCAGAGGAAACTCAATAGAACAGCCAGCTACATCATTTTCAGATTAAATGACCACAGCTCAATCAAAGAGCAAATATGTCCCTAAATGTCAAAACTGAGCCGCTCTGTCACATTTTGTCAAAGCATTTACAAAACAAACTCTGATGCATCTGTACATACAAAAGTTATATATCAATGGTTATATTTCAATGGAAAGTAGAAAATCATACCGTAGGTTTTAGTAGAAGTAGAAGTCAAAAGGTGCAGAAAAATATAAGCGAAAATGAAATTATAATTTAAAACAATGTGTCTCCTTTGCTGTTTTTCCATTAAAAGTTGCTCCCCCAGGCTTAAAACTCCATGTTTTGGGCAAACCAAGCATATAAATAATAATGACTACAGTTTGAGGTACTGATTGTTTTCAGTTTGCGGCCCCTCCCGCCCACATTCATTGTGCTGGCCATTTTGCTAATGTTAGCATTAGCATAATTGCCATGTACAAAAAAATCCCCCCCCCCCAAAAAAAAAAAAAAAAAAAAACCACAAAGACAACGCGAAGGGAGCCAGCCCCCTTGATGAAAAAAAACCCCCCCCCCAAAAAAAAAAAAAAAAAAAATGTCTAGGAGAAAGGAGAGAGTGCCTGTTTGTCACTCTATCAGAATAAAAATAAATTATGAAAACGTGAGAATGAAAAATATTAAATTTTATTACGTTTAAATATAATTAGGTATTACACATTTTACACAAATCAAAATCAGCTTTATTATGGGTCAAACTGTGACATTAATTATTTTTAATTGTTTTATTTATTGTCTTTCTGAGTCAGAATTTGCATTTTATCTCAATAATTGGTTTATGCTAACAAAATCTGTTGATGCCATCCAATGCCAATTGGCACATGGGCACCAAATTGGCACAGGATGCCTGGACCTTTTCCTACTAAAAACATGACATGTTTTATTTTTTTCTGCACTAAAGTGACAATCTCATGTTGATTTTACCAGTCACGGGTGTCCCAGAAGGTACCTCCAAAGTTTAAAAGCTATTTTCTATTTTCATTTTGTATTTTTTGTCAGGTGGAATTGAAAGTGTTGGGGTTGACTCTAATGTACTTATTGCTAATGTTATATAGGCCTACTGGCATTATTTAAAACCACACAGAAACACTAAATGAAGTCTTAGCTTCATTTAGACACCAAGATTATCCATGTGGGCCATTTACAGGCTGAGGAAGCCCTCAATGTATATGTACTTCTCCTTTCAGAGGATTTGTCTAAAAAATACCTACGTGCTTAACAGGTTTTAAACAGTAGTATTGTTATTCAATATTCATCCAGCAGAGGGCATTAGAGACAACATTTTTTTGCTAAATAGATGACCAAGTCTTGGTCCTCACTTATATTTTAACAATAGTAATGAAACATCTTTAGTCTTGCCTTTCAGTGTTCAACAGTTTTGATCGATTCAGTGCTGCTTTTCTGTGAGTGTATGTGATGAGCCTTCAGTTAATGCTCATGTGAGATCATATTATACAGTGCTCACTGTCCTATAATCTGTTGAGGTTCAGTTTTCCTATTCTGAGCATGAGACAAGGAGTGAACAGGCAGTGCATAGACAAGGATGTTTATTTTCAGTTCCTGCATTAGTTTTTTTCTGTGGGTACAAATCATCTTTTTTTTACACCTTGTTCAATATCCCATGATGCATTGCATCCATACATTTGTAGCTCAAAACAGTCTTTACAAAAAGGATATACAATATGTACTTATATATATAATATACATGTGTTTCTTTATGCATTTGGGTGTTCGTTATGGGTAAACTAAGTTCTATAAAACCCAGCCAGGTGGCAACAAATCCCAGGTAAGGTAAACAAAAGGTCATTATCATCAATACATAGAGCCAGGATCGCAGTCTTAACACTGGCTCCTTAAAGTTAACACAAGCCCTTCACACACTGTTATTTGCATATTTTACAGTCAGAGATCCCCGAGTGATTCCCTTTGATTAAACTACAATGTGTCAGGATCTGTATTGTTTTATGTTATCATTTTTTAGTTTTTAAAGTGGATCTTAATCCACAGGTAGCTACAGCATTATATGATATGATAAAGTTCTGTCAGCATTATTCAGGGGCTTGACCAGCATATTTTTCAAGTAGGTAATAATGATTTTAATGGCCTCATTTTAAAACCAATAACATGTCTATGTGTGGGTATATGGTCCACAGGGAACATAGGGAGTACATATCCTTCCTTTAGTCTCATTGGGGATATTCTGAGTAGATGTGTGCATCTGCAGAAAACACAGGCTGTGAATAAACGTACACAAACTGTTACTTAAATAGACTCGACATCTGCGGCCAAAGCAAATGTCCACTGTGCTGTGTTGTACTTGAACAACATTACTTCAGGTGTTACTCACTTCACATTATATAGTTCAAAATTACAATAGTACAGAATTTCTCAATACAACAGAGTAATAATAATCATGTGTGTTATAATTGATCATCATTTATGTAAAAATATTTACCAGGTCATGCAGACAGTAGACCAAAACGTCTTCCACTAGAGGTGCACAGCACAGAGCAGGGGAGCGCCCAGACTGAGATCCGGCCAATCAGAGCGCAGCATGAGCAATGACTGGGGGGTATTTTCAACATAACTATGACTGTATGACTTTAAACTTCTTCCCCAACTTTTTTTCATATGGCAGCCCAGAGAGGACAGTATTCAGTAGTAGTATTTTTTTTTTTTTTTTGAGGATCTCAGTTTGAGCCTCGAACAACTAAACATCATAAAATAAAATAAATTATTTTGATTTTCTATTGTGTCTTTCCCAACATGAGCATGCAGACACTTTGAGATAAAACCACTCGCTATGATCCCAGTCTGAGCCAGAAAACACAGAATACAAGCCCCAAGATAGGATCACCTGTCCATAATGCTTTGAACCTAATAATAAGTCTTATGCAACGACCAGGGAAAGAAATGCTTAGAACAGGTCAGATGTGGGTGGAAGTTACAAGAAGTCAATAGTAAACAGTAACTTAACTCTGGCTCAAGCTTTAAACTTTCCACCTCCAAAACGCTGGAAAACACAATGGTAGAAAAGCAAAAACATATTGTTAAAATAGTATTAGTTCAGAGACGCTTTGCAGGGGATGGGGCATGGGTTGTGATTCACATTGTAACAAAAGAAGGTTTAAACAAAATGACTTAATTCATTATTAAAAATGAGCACATTTATCTGTCTGGCCAGGTAATAAAAAGACAACAGCTACAGCTACCACTTTATACTAACTACACCTTTTTTTAAGCCATAATATAGTATGTACAAACACTCCATTCATAATGAACAAATAGTTTATTAAGAAAAGGTTAGTAACCACTTAACTAAGAAAGGAGTTAGGGTTAGGGTATTAGATATTAAGCCTGAATCATTCTTAATAAACTATTCGTTTATGACAAATTATGTCTTTGTTCATGCTTTATTAAGGATAATTAAAGTGTAGTTATTATAAAGAAACAAACCAGGTCTTAAGGCTATAGTGTGGTTTAGTTTAGACGCTACTTTCTGTCATTTTAAAATAAAAATATTATTAGCCGACAGGACAAAGGACCACTACATGCTGGAGGTTAATAAGAAAACACATGCAGACGAAGCCCTGTTTAAAACCTTCATGTCCAGAGGGATAAGCATCATCTTGTTGTGATATGTTTAGCTCTTATGTAACTGTCCACTGGAGCTGACGGACGCGGCCTGACGATGACCACTACACTGTTTTCAGACTGGGCCAGACTGGGATCCGGGGCGGGTTCTGATCCGAGGCAGGATCCGGGCTCTGTTGCCATGACGACAGGACTCAGACCCGACTGGCCGGCCTGCAGCAGTAGGTACAGCTCCTGAGACTGTCCCGGTCCACGCTGCCCTCGGTGCTACCACGGCGACCATCCTCATAGTGGGACACTGGGGAAAGTGAAAAAAACATTGCGTTCAATGTTCTAATAGTATTTTATTTAATCTGCTTATATTGGTTGTGTGGGGGACTTATATCTGTATGTACACACAGTCACTTATTTAGGATATTTTGTTTTGTAGAGCCAAAAATCGTAAGGTTATGGTTAAGGGTAGGGTCAGTCTTCAAGAAAATATGTGCATGTGTGGTAGATGTACTATTGAATCTTACTGCAAAACAAATGTTCCTAAATATAGTAACCTTGTGTAGTTATTGTACAGTGAATGACCAAAACAGGGCAGTACCATGAGTAAACCATGATGACTGACCCCCGTTGATGTTTTTGCAGACTGTATTTGTGTCCTTGAGCAAGACACTTCATTTTACTTAACATCAGCCTTCCCAGTGACTATAGGCAAAATATTGCACTTGTGCTAGTAACTGATACAACACATCTTAGGGTTAAACTGGTTAAAGGTGTCCCTATCTAATGAAATAAATAACCAAAATTTACCGGTTTTGCATTCCCACCTACCCTGTATCAATGCGTATAAATGAGAGCAAATGAGCTGCTGGCCGAGATTTCTATACTGATAAAAAACAAGCACACACAAAAACATAGGCTATATGCTACATACAGAGTAAATATTCAATTAAATATTACATTTTATCACAATTCATGTTTTCTTAGTACCTTTTATACAGTCAGTGCTATCGGCTATTCACTCTTCACTGTGACTGGTTAAATCTATCTGTCACTCTCTCAGAGCATGATGGAGTCTGACCAATAGGAGGAGTGGGTGGGGACAAGTGTCTGTTTTTGAGCATAGAGTCGCATTAAACAAAAAATCTGGGAATCACGATATGACAATTTTATCAAAATACCAAATCGTCACAGGGTTGCCCAGCCTAGTAGGAAGGTATATTACAAAGTACAAAGATCAAACGTCATGGCTTATTTCTATCTCTACACAGGAGTGACATCATACTGCTTTCAGGCTAAACATATTAAAGTACATGCATATACTCCTACTCCACTAATACTCACAGCTCTCCTCCTCTCCGCTGCCCAGCTCCTCCTCCTCTTCCTCAGGGAGCAGGTGTCCATGACAGGGACTGGTGGGAGTGATCTGACTGGGCCCCTCCACACTCGTACCCAGCTGCAGCCTCCGCATATGGCGCACAACAGCTGTGGCATTAAACGCTTGCTGTAAACCAGAATAAATGAGACAGAAATGAGACAGTGAACAGACAAAAGAGCAGAGTGAACACAATGTGCGGTCTATCCTCATTTAGCAGTGTCAGCGTTACAGGCCCACACACTCACCTTCCATTTACTTTTGGCAAAGTTCTTCTTGATCTGAGCGCTCACTGATTCATGGATATTCTTGTCCAGGGCTGTGTCTCCACAAATCCTGTAAAATCAAATGTATTAGGCTTACAAACTTTACAAGCTATAACTAAGAGGTATTACAGTCATATTCTGTAGCTTAGGTAATGACACATTCAACCAGAAATGTTTGTGCAAATTGTGTGTTTTGCACAGAGCTGGAGCTGAAAATGTGTAAATAATCTGAAATATTGAATGAATAATAAGCCCTAGTTATAGTAAACATGCTTGCCTATAGAAAGTGTTGATGTGCAGAAACAAATACACATAAGGTAAACAAAAGCAGTACCATGGATGCTGTAGAGCCTGCTCACATGTGTATCTCTTCATTGGATCCTTTTCCATCATGTGACAGATGAAGTCTTTGGCTGCAAAAATCATACCAACTTAACAAGTCTATAAACAGGTCCCACTCTTAAACATATGTGAAAAATGTGTCATACCAGAATCTGAGATGTCATCCCAGTACGGAGAGTCAAATTCATACTCTGCTTTTAAAATCTGCTCAAATAACTTAGCATCATTTTCATCATAAAAAGGAGGATATCCACATAATCTGTAAGAAGAAATAAGAAACATCCATTCGTGTGCTTACTCTTGTTAGGAGGGGCTGAAATACAGTAGATTACGTGAAAGTGTCAAGCCTGATACTGACAGAATATAAGAAATTACTCCTATGGACCAACAATCCACTGCTTTACTATATGGCTTCTGGGCGAGGACTTCAGGGGCTGAAACACAAATGATTTGAGTAATGTTAACCTTTGTACAATGTAATGTGATATATAGGTCACTTCAACAGTAGAGCGCTCTCTCAAACACTTGTAATAGACTCATAGTTGGTAAAAGAGCCTCTTATAATATGTGTGAGAGGATATTGGCTAAAGCTGAGCTCCCACAAAAAGAGACTACAGTCAAACTTGAGCTGAATGACACAAATGAATGCTGCACCCTTTGGGATGTAGAATAATTGGTGATAGCTTACAGCAATAGAAAAAGTCTCACTATACTGCATGAATTTACAATATTACACGTTATATGGAAGCCTTCAGGAGATAAAAAGAAAACTAAATAGACATAGGTGAATAAATACTTGTGTGCTTTGCTCTTCATTATGATGAACAAATTAAGGTCATTTTACCGAAGAGGCTGACGCTGACCAACAGGAGGGGCAGGTTTGGAGGGTCTTTGTTTGCACATAGAGCTTCATTAAATAGCGATATCAACACAATACTGTATTCTCACAAAAATCAAATCACAAATATACTTTTATTGTCCTTACAGCTTCAAGTTAATAGGTTTAGTTTCTGTACAACCACTCCAAAACATGCCATGGTCTGAGAATTTTTTTTTTTTTTATGACAACAAAGAGAACAAAGCAGCAATATACATACATGAATTCATTGTTTTTAATGAAAAAGTAAGTTTGTAAGTGCACAGTCTCCTCAAGCGGCATCTCTTCAGCTATATTAGGGTTAAAGTTCAATAAACAACTTATTGATTAATCAAAGAAAGTAATTGCCAGATTAATCAATTATTAAAATAATCGTAAGTTGCAGCCCTTACTTTCATCACCCAGCCTTTCCTCCAAAAATACTCCCACAATAAAAGATTGTATTATGTGGTTAATATTGTACCATCATCCTTACTTACCCACATAACCAGGAGTCCCACAGGCCGTAGACATGACGCTGCCACTTCCTTCGATCTTTGACAGGCCAAAATCACTGATCATGATCTTGGAGTCCTCGTCCATACTGTAGTACAGCAGGTTCTCTGGCTGTGGAGGGATGGGGCTGGTGAGGATGGTTATTTTTACTCACTAATGGGATTGGAGATGACCAAACCACATTACCTTCAGGTCTCTATGGACAATCCCCATATCGTGGAGGTATTTGACAGCGTCCAGAATCTGCTGGATGAGTTGGCTGGCATCTCTTTCTGTGTAAAAGCCCTTTTCCACAATACGGTCAAACAGCTCACCCCCAGATACACTGTCACACACAAACACTGTTACTGCCACAAAAACACACTATTGATCGTGTATTGGATTTTGGTCACTGTTTGTCAATGTTCTTATTTGGAATTATCGGTAAAGTAACTGGTAATGGGATCAGTAACAGGGATAATTCAGTTTTGAATCACACATATCATTATCAGTCAGCCACAACTTTATGACCACCTCTCAATGGTTGAAAGTTTATGAAACTAAAAGAAGAAATCTATGTGTGAATGTGATTGGGTCCTAATTCAGTGAACAGTTTAAATTTAAAAAAAAAAAAAAGTTTTGTGATAATTGTGACCATTCAAAGTGGGATATTGATTTGATGTACAATATCTTGCAACCAGCCATAACTTTTGAAAACATGTCAAAAACCTAGGGCCAAGTATTTTTAGCAATAAAACACCTGTAATTAAATAACTGCAAGAAGTTTAATGTCATGCTGTGAAATATTCAAAGCAAAAGCAAGCAGGTGGCTTAGCATTGTCGGACCAATTTTGTAATCACAATTTCCCTTTTATCCAACTAACCCAAATACTGAAACTAGCTTAGTTCTGATGAAAAAGTAAGTTTGTAAGTGCACGATGTCCTCAAGTGGCATCCTTTGGTTACAGTTGAATAAATGACTTATCGATTAATCAAAGAAAGTAACTGCCAGATTAATCAATTAGTAAAATAATTGTTAGTGGCAGCTCTTACTATCATCACCCAGACTTTCCTCCAAACAATACTCCCATAATAATCCCAAACACTGATACTATCTTAGTGCTCCTGCATCAGTAAGACCAATTTATCAATTACTGGCTAGTATCCCTTCTCGTCACAGATGTCTCTGGGTAAATTGAATAACACATAAAATATCAAGAAGAGTGCATACTTACAGCTGCATAACAAGATATAGATGAGATGTACTTTCAAAGATGTCTTCCAGTGAAACAATGTTGGGATGCTTGATTCTAGGTATAAAAATACAAAAGAATATAGGATTAGCAAGAATCAAGTATTGTTCATATTGTCTAGACACATAATTTAAAAAAAAATAGGCGGAAGAGTTAGACATTTTAAGTACATTATTCTAGTTTTGAAGATAAATGGGCCAGACAAACAAATAACCAAAGAGGATGTACTGAACGAGAACATTTAGAGAAAAAAATTGAGGGGATGGGGTGATTGCTATGGGAAGAAAACTACATTTGGACTTTAGGTTGGCGATATATGTAAAAATAAGTCATATCTCATTTGTTAAATTAGAATATCAAGTGATTAATCTATAACAAAAATATATAAAAATTTGCAACTCAAGAAAACATTTAGGCACATGTTTGTTTGTAATAGACTACTAGAAGAAAGATATAAAGAGATAACATCATTCACATCATTGCCCTAATTTCGGCATAAGACTGCATTCTGGTAACACACTTTTTATTTAGGCCTCTCCTTTCATATACTCAATTTTGGATATTTAATTGGGCTCAAACCTCATTTTCTGTCCTAAATCGTTATTGCTCAAATTGCTCACTCTGTTTAAAGATGACAATGCATGACCCAAATCTCTGCTAAAGGCTCTGCTCTAGATTTGTCGCTCTTATGAAGCAGGGCCACATTTGAGCATCTCTCTTGGCTCTGGGCTCTGGTGTGACCATATGACTGTACTGTCACTGGAACGCATGACAAATGAGCAGCTAACGTGCTACTAGCCTCTGACATTTTAACTGGGATTTGATGATAATTCTCTTTTCCTCTGTGTATCTTTGTTCAAACTGTTTATTTGATTTAGTATTTCAGAGATAGATTTACTATCAAATAAATAATCTGAGGCTGTGTCATATAGGGTGATTAATACCCTATACCCAATACTAAAATTAGCATCAAAACCAGATACTCATTAGTATGTATCAATACAGAAAATACTTACATTTACTTATTTTTGATAGGACAGTGCATATTAATTAACATCTGTAATTAAGGAGTAAATATACCAAATTAAAGAAGAGGAGCTATTCATTTTAGAATGGCCTTGAGCT
>JACM01003805.1:0-10000 GCA_000787095.1 Periophthalmodon schlosseri
AATCCTCAAAGTAACCACCCTTTGCTTAGTTACAGTACTTAACTTTTTTTCCTTTACTACATAATTCCTTATATCTTACTTCATAAATTTGATGCCTTCCATATGTATCTAAAGTGTAGAAAGTAGTAAAAAAATAAATAAATAAAAAAATAATGAGAGGGTGTGGCCAAACTTTTGACTGGTAGTGTTTCTTTTGAGTAATTAAAAAATGGAAAACATATTTGCGGCTCCTCCTACTGTACTGTTTTCTCATAACGTCTACCATCAACAGTGTGCCGCCTTAAAGAAGGTTAAGTTTATTGTACAGGACCCAATCGTCCAAACTCATCTGTATGTGTGTTTTGTATCAGTCAGTCTCTGTGTCTGTTTTGCCTCCAACAATGAATAATGCAGCAGAGTAACATAAACATCCCCAATGTATTCTGTCCATTCACTCCTCCGTCTGAATATAACCATCTGCAGCTTATGATATTTGAATATGTGAGAGTTTTGGCCCGAGGCAGTGGTCAAATCCCTCTGACTGACAGCTACGAACTCAACACCGAACTGGAAACACCGACTAAGGACCAAAAATGATTGAGCAGTTTGATGTAAATGACAAGGTTTAGGTCAGGAGGTGAGAGAGAGAGAGAGAGAGAGAGAAGTGTGGTAGACTGATGAAGAGAGGTGAGAGAGAGAGAGAGACTAATGTGTGTGTGTTGAGAGAGAGAGAGAGAGAGACTAATGTGTGTAAAGAGAGGAAGAGAGAAAGGGGGCAGAGAGAACGAGGGGAAGAGAGTGTGTTGACTAGTGTTGCCGAAGCTATTCAGGAAAGGTTCATTTCTGTCCTGAGAATGGGACTTTTTTAGTATCGATACCTGTAGTATCTAGTTTCAATAATAGTTTTAGTATCAATTACTGTCTGATTTTCGATACTTTTGACAACCTTGGAGTGACAGGGATTAAGATAAAAACGGGGCTAAAAGAGAGAGGTGAGAAGAGAGGGACTGAGAAGAAGAGAGAGAGAGAAAGTGAGGAAGACAGAATGGAGAAACAGAGAGTGTGAGGGAGAGAAAGAAATGGTGAGAGCGAGATGAGAAGAGAGAAAGGGAGGGGAGAGAGATAGAGTGGAGAGACAGGGGTGATAGACTGATGAAGGGAGAGAGTGAAAGGGAGAGAAATAGATAGAAAAGGCCTATGAGAGAGAGATGAGCAGAGGGAGACTGAGAGTGAGAGAGAGAGAAAGAGGAAGACAGAATGGAGAGACAGGCGTGATAGACTGATGAAGAGAGAAGTAAAGAGAAGAGTGCAACAGAGAGGGAGAAGAGAAAGAAAGAAAGAGGGAGAGACTGACAGAGATAGAGTTGGATAGAATGGGCTAAGAGAGAGAGGTGTGAAGAGAGAGGGGTGTAAGAGAGAGGGAGGAAAGAGAGGTAGATAGATAGGAGAGACAGGGGTGATAGACTGATGAAGGGAGAGAAAGAGGGAGAAAGAAGGGAGGAAAGTGACACAGAGAGAGAGACAGATAGAAAAGGGCTAAGAAAGAGAGGGGAGGAGAGAGGGACAGAGAGAGAGAGAGTAAAACAGAATGGAGAGTCAGAAGTTATAGTGAGGGAGAGAAAGAAATGGAGAGGGGGAGGTGAGAAGAGAGAGAGGGAGGCGAGAGATGGAGGCTATATACTGAGAAAGTGAGAGAGAGAGGGTGACTGAAGGAGAGAGAGGAGGAGAGAAAAAAAGGAAATATATGGACTAATCTTATTGAACAGTTTGTCGTGAAAGTCAAGTTTGAGTTCACAATGTTCTTCTCAAACTGCCGTCAAAGGTTCACAGCTGTGTTCTGGACGCACTGTTCTTCCAAAGCCCGTGTTTGTAAATAGCCACCCCTCGGAATCATGGGTAATATCGTTTCATTTATGCGATGTCATTGTTCACTTGAGAGCGTGATTGAGACCGGCACCTTATGTCCCTGCTCCGTGTTCAAAGAGTTTCAAATGTCCCATGGCGTCTTTGCTGTTGGCTGGTTTTGAATGGTTTGCTTTCAGATCATACAAAGTCTATTGGGACGAACATCACAACCTCATGATGCAATTAGATGCTGAGAAGTGCAAGTGCTGGAGCGGAGTTTGAAAATGCTTTTTGAAAACTCAGACTTGAAGTTAAACTGAAATAAATGTTATGGACAGAACAGAAGAACACAAAAACAAAAAGCGCAAACGCAATACAGACATTTTTTATATGTAATATTGTTCTTGCTCTTTCTGTCTTTGTTTTATTTTTTGAAGCAATCACAAGTGAAAATCATGAAATTGAAATAAATTAAATATGCACAATTTAACTTTGTAATCACCTGCTTGTCTCCATGGAGATGTTATTACTTTGCAGTGGTGGAACGTAACAAAGTAAAAGTAGTAAAATACTATACTTAAGTAACATTGTTATCTATACTTTACTTTACTACTTAAAGTGGATACTTTTTACTTTTATTTCACTACATTTGAGAGCATGTGTCTGTACTTTCTATTCCACTAGGTAGTATTTTGTGTTATTGTTTGAGACCTGCTGAAAAGGCTGAGGGTTTAATTTTAACATGTTCATAGTTTGGTTTCTGTTGAACAACATTCAGCACAAATCTTTATCAAAATCATTTGAAGATTTATTAGATCTCAGAATCTGCACAAAATACTTTTGTTTTTTAATCTTTAAGGACATTTTATAATTTTGTACTTTAATACTTTAACTTAAGTAGATTTTTTCAGATGATACTTTTGCTTTTACTTGAGTATTATTTTTCTGCGGTATCTGCACTTTTTACTTCTTCCTCCACCTCTGTTGCTTCGTAAGAATTCATGTTTTTCCACTGTGTTTTTGAGCAATAAAAACTCATGTAATTGAATATATCCAACATTCTAAGTTTAATGCCTTACTAGGGAACAGCACTAACATCTCCATAAAGACAATACTACATTTTAGGACCCAATTTCACAACATATAGACTAATTAGAGAGTGGACTGAGAGAGAGAGAGATAAAGTGAATAGAGAGAAGAGAGAGAGGGTGAGAGGAACAGGGGAAGGGCGAGAGAAAGAAGAGAGAGGAGAGAGAGCCAAGTAAAGTCCATTATAAAGAGGTTTACTGTCTAATTACACACAGTACTATCTGCTCAAACACACTGCTGTTCTTTGGTCCAGTTCCTCTTTTGAATTTAGACTTTTTCTGGACTGGAGCCATGTTGATTAAAGCTGAAAGAATGAAACAAAAAAAAAAAAAAACATTTAGACCAAAAGAGTACATTGGGTGGACAGGACTGCAGTTTGTATGGAGGATAGTCTTTATGTTGCTGTGGCAGTGGGTCAGTGTCTTTACTGACTTGGACAAGACACATCCACCGTCTGTGTCAATGAGTCTGAGTGAGACCAACGAGTGACCACTGTAAAACATTATCACTGCATGGTCAGAAGGATGCAGAGGAGAGGGGCAGATGGAACAGAAAAGAGGGGTAAATGGGGCAGAGGAGAGGGTCAGATGCAGCAGAGAGGGGCAGATGGAGGAGAGGATGTAGAGTAGAGGGGCAGATGGAGCAGAGGAGAGGGGCAAATGGAAGAGTGGATATAGAGCAGAGGGTCAGATGGAGAAGAGAAGCGGGTCAGAAGGATGCAGACGAGAGAGGGGTAGATGGAGCAGAGGAGAGGGGCAGATGGAGCAGAGGATGCAGAGGAAAGGGTCAGGTGGCGCAGAGGATGTAGAGGAGAGGGTCAGATGGTGCAGAGAAAAGGGGTAGATGGGGCAGAGGAGAGGGTCAGAAGGATGCAGAGGAGAGGGGCAAATGGAGGAGTCGATACAGAGCAGAGGGTCAGATGGAGAAGAGAAGCGGGTCAGAAGGATGCAGAGGAGAGGGGTAGATGGAGCAGAGGATGCAGAGGAGAGGGTCAGATGGAGCAGAGGATGCAGAGGAGAGAGGATGCAGAGGAGGTGTCTTGTGGATGATCTGATAGCAGACACAGGAGTAATCCACAGACAGTTAATTGCTCTTTAAATCCTCAGAGAAGATGGAGGAGATAAGGTCTACAGCAGGTGCCTGGACTCTAATGGAATCTCATATCTGTGTAGATCTGCTCAAGTCCTGTCACTCCTCTACGAAACATGTTGGAGGTTTGTGTTGCCAGATAATGTTATATGAACTGTAACTAAAAAAAAACAAAACAAAAAACAGAATAATCAGATTCGCCAATAATTAGATGCGATTATTGCTGTGTTTACATGCCCAAAAGAAATCTGATAGTTAAACCCCCTGTGCCAGTTAATTAGTGGGATTTTACAGTATTTTAGAATATCTCTTTCATCCATCCATCCATCCATCCATTTTCTTCCACTTATCTGGGGCCAGGTCGTGGGGGCAGCAGTTTAAGCAGGGGCTCCCAGACTTACCCCACCCCAGACATGTCCTCCAGCTCCTCCGGTGGGACCTTAAGGCGTTCTCGTTCAATCTTTAACATTTTCTCTTTCATTTTTGTCTTTAGAAGTTTTCCCAAAGTACTTTTTTTTTTACTTTTCATTTTTTTTTTTTTTTAAGTTGACAGGTCTACACCCAAACTTCCGTCTGTATAAGCAGACTTTGAATGAAGGCAGGAGCAGACAGGAGCAGACAGGAGCAGAGAGGAGCAGACAGGAGCAGACAAGAGCAGACAGGAGCAGACATTGTGCTGTACCTGAACCCGGGCCGTATCCCATTTCTCTGTATTTAAAACCACGGGCCGTATCCCATTTCTCTGCTGACTTCATCACTTCTTTCTCTCCATCAGGTTGTATTATTATTGCTGAAGGCCGTCTGTCGCCCTTAAACACTCCAAGTTGGAACAAATGCATTTTATTCTTGTTTGTTTAATTCAACCATGGCTCAGAGGATTATTAAATGATTACAAGACAGATGCTTCATTTGAAAACACAGCCAATTTTCGTGATCACCCCCCTCTCTCTCTTTTGACAGGGTGGCAGGAGAAGCGCGGCCTCTGATTGGCTGTGTTGTTCCTGCCTTGCTGTAGGTCTGTCTCAGGTTAAGGTTAGGCATTGGTTGGAAATGGTTAAGGTTAGGGAAAAGGGTTGGGAAAGCCAATCAGCAAAGACATAGTCAGTCACAAACAAGCCAATCAGAGGCCGTGCTTGACCTTCTGCCCTTTCGAAAACAAATCCACGGCTCCTCCACTAGAAAAAGTGACTTTGAACCCAAATCAGTGAGTTTTTCAATATAATGAAACTGAGCCATGTGTTTGAGCTATCTCCAGTTACTCCCCGTCTTTCCTCCCTGCCACCTCTCCCCTCTTTCTTTTGCCTCCTTGTCCTTTCTTTCCCGATCTTATCTTACTTGCATCCTTCTCTCTGCCCTTCTCTTGTTCCCTCCTTCCCCTCTCACGTTCTTCCCTTTTCTGCCTCTCTTATTCTGTCTCTCCCTTTCTCCTCACTTTTTCCCCTCTCTCTCTCACCCTCTCTCTCTCTTCTCGCCACCACCCTTCACCTTCTCTCTCCCTCCCTTCTCTCTCGTTCTATCCTCCCTCTCCCTTCTTTTTACAGCATATTTACTATTTTGAATAAAACTCATTACTATTTCATTCTCTTTCGTCTTCCTTGGTTATTCCTTCTCTGTGTATAACTGTGTGGTTGTTCTCGTTAGAGTCAGACAAGTTTCCAGGCAACAGTTGGTCCTCCTCCAAACTGCAGAATATATTTATAGTCGCTGCTCTCTGTGATCTTAGAGCTGATAGCCAAAGGTTTTCTCCAAATAGCCACAAATGGTCACCTTTATATAGCGCTTTCCTCCTTTTTGGCACTCAAAACGCTTTGCATCAAGGAACCACTCACTCATTTACACACATTCAGACACTGGGGGGTGAGGTGGGTTAAGTGTCTTGCCGAAGAACATAACGGCCGCATTCATCTTTGGGAGCTAGAATTGTGGGAGCTGGATCTGACCGCTCTACCGATGAGGTTTATGTCGAGCACGGGATTCGAACCGCCAACCTTCGGATCAGTGGTCAAACACACTACCATTCATTGCATTTCTCTGATTGATCTGGCAGTCACAGAACCACAGGAGATAAGACCAGAGTCCAGACTACACATCTTTGTAAAGCTTTGACTTTACCTTACCTTTCTTTGTGATGGCACTTCTGGTTAAGCGGGAATCCCATTCATTTCAATGGAGAATTTAAGATACGTTTTGCCACTAATATATGATATAAAGTAGGTTTATTTGTGTAAAATGTTCGATGGTCACGTGCAAGAACAAGTCAACACTTCACTGATTCTCTGGTGGCTTTAAAACGCCTCTGTAGTCCATAGAGAACTTATCTGCTGTCAGGATCTTAAGCCCCATGAAAAACAGCGACAACTTCCAGAATACGATGAATACAGTTTTTGTTTTTTTGTTTTTTTATCTCAGTTGGCCAGGCTAACATTAATTATTCACTATTTTCTACACAGAGAAATTCATCTTCTGCATTTGACCCATCCTTCAGCGCTTCTTGGGTCAGACCAGTTAGAGCAGTGCCACAGTGCAGCAGCAGTGGACCCATCTACAGATTTCATGAGGTCTCAGATGATCTAAAAACCTATTTGGCTGAGTTTGCTAATGTGTGCAAAGTGTCACCTTGGTAACTGCTGAACATTCCTCCATAGACATACATGCAGACCATCCCCCCCCTTCCCACACACACACACACACACACACACCTTGGCTCTTTTGGCTGTGGAAACTCTCGTTCCTGGTCCAAATCGTGGTCAGTTTGATTGATGTGAGCAGCCTGGTCACACAGACGTGATACTGGGCAGACGCCATACCTCCAGACTTCCTTCACCTAATCTCTCTTTTCCTTTCCCCCTTGCTGTGTATCTTCTCTCCCTCCCTGCTCCACCCTCCCACTTTCTCTCTCTCCTCTCTCCATCCCTGCCTCACCCTACCCCCTTCTCTCTATCCTCTCTCTCTCCCTGCTCCATCTCCCTTTCTCTCTATCCTCTCTCTCTCCCTGCTCCACCCTCCCCCTTTCTCTCCATCCTCTCTCTCTCCCTGCTCCGCCATCTCCCTTTCTCCCTGCTCAACCATCTCCCTTTCTCTCTAGCCTTTCTCGCTTCCTATTTTTTCTCTCTCTTACCTCATCTCTCTTTCTTACCTTCTCTCTTTCTTTTGTATTGTATCTCTTTGTCTCCCTCTCTCTCTCTTTCTCCCACTCTACATTGCACACTGCTTTTGTTAATTATACCTTTTCCTCCTTTTTCTCTATCCTCTCTCTTTATTTTTTACTTCTCGGTACCTCTCTAATTTCCTCTCTCTATCCTATTTTCTCACAGTCTTTCTAAACCATCCTCCTACCTATCTCTCCCTTCTTGCTCCCACTTTCTTTCTCTCTCCCTTGCTCTCTCCTTCTCCCCTCTCTCACACTCATTAATATATCTCTTTCTCTCTCAGCTCTCCCTCCCCTTCTCTCTTCTCTCCTTCCCACCATCTCATTCTTTTCCATCATCTCTCTCCACTCCCTCTCCACCTTCGCCCCCGCTCTCTCTCTTCCTTTTTCTCCCTCCCTCTTTGATTGTTTTTTGATTATATATTTGACAAAACAAAACTGATCCAGATCATCACCAAAAGGATGGCACTGAGATGTTAAAAAACAAAAAAACAAAAAAAAACTGTGTATTTGAATTGAGGCAAACCTAATCTCTGTGTGGTGTATACAGATCACATACAGTGAAGACCAGTGGTGGAAGAAGTACTTTTGTTACTTAAGTAAAAGTACAGGCACCAGGGCAAAGAAAATACTCAAGCAAAAGTAAAAGTATCACATGAAAATATCTACTTAAGTAAAAGTATTAAAGTACCTGTTAAAAATGTACTTAAGTAAAAAGTAAATGTATTTTGCACAGATTTTGAGATTACTAAAGTAAAGTATTAAAGTACCTGTTAAAAATGTACTTAAGTAAAAAGTAAATGTATTTTGCACAGATTTTGAGATCTAATAAAGCTTCAAATTGATTGATTTTTATAAAGATTTGTGCTGAATTTAGTTAAAAAATTGAATAGATCTTTTTATTCTACCTGGTTTTATCTGTTCATTTATCATTTATATTTTTGTTCAAATTATGAAAGTGTTCAAAATAAACCCTCAGGCTTTTCAGCAGCTCTCAAACTATAATTAAAAAATACTTTTACTTTTCAGTCCTGTTCAAAACTGTAATGGAGTAGAAACTACAGATACCTGCTCTCAAACGTATGAAGTAAAAGTAAAAGGTATCCACTTTAAAATGTACTTTAGCAAAGTACAGATACCTAAAATGTATACTTAAGTACTGTACTTTACTACTTTTACTTCATTACGTTCCACCACTGATGAAGACCTAAAGAGAAGTTGGTTTTAGCTTGAAGATCTGACATCCCAAAGCTGACGTTTCAATTGGCTTTTTGATCACATCATCTGCTTGGGAATGAAGACACAAAATGTAAACTTGACACAACTCTTGTTAAATGTTTTTGTTTTATTCTAAATAATTGAACATAACATTTGTTTTATATCCTGGCCAGAGTTTTGTTTTTGCGAAACACTTTGTGAATTTGTGGAGGGAAAGATGTCTGTGCTTTTGACTCCTGATCTCTTTGAACGAGAGCCGCTCCAGACGATAAATGTGTCATTATTTGAAGTAGATGTTGAAATAAAACTTGATATGTCGTCTCTCAGTTTTGACTAAATATAGTGGACATTTTTGTGATTGTTTTTTAAAGGACGATCCCAAACAACAGTCTTGAGTTCAGCAGAGCTCGGGTGAAGCTTCTGAGTCAGAAAGGAAATATTTGAGAAGAAAGTGAAAATGCTCCAGTCCCATTGACCTCAGACGCAGAAGGACCAGGGCTGGAAATAAACAGGAGGACAGGGACTCGCTTGGAGAGGCTATGTGCTCTGTTTACTCAATCCTTTTTATAGAGCTGCTTAAAGTGCACTATAGCCCTTTACAAACATGCAAGGTCAGACAGACTTCAGCCGTGCCAGAGGAGGGCGCTGTGCGTAATTTCAAAACAAGGGGCTCAGTGGTGTATTGGGTTAACCATTTGCATAAGAACTGGGAGGGGGGTTGCAGAAATCCCAATTTGCAATCCTGAGTAAGACTTTTGACAAAAAATGGGTTGCCAGATTTGGAACAATAGAAATGTATTAAACAATAGAAATAATATTAAACCCATTTCACCAGTTTCATGTCTTGGTTCGCCTTGATAATCTACCTGTCTTTGTTCTCTCAAGTTTATAGATTCCTTAATAGTTCCAATGACCCACTAACACCAATTTAGTGTCTTAATGAAGCAGAAACAGTGTTAGCAGAGTGAAAGTACACTATAGTACTGGGTTGAGTGCAGCTCAGTGAACTCCTTATGTGAGTTTGTGCAGAGGAAATGAGCCTGTGTCCTGAATGAGGCGTTTAATGGACTGTGACTGTATAGCAGGAAGTTCCCTTTTACAGTAGTGACAGTGAATGCACCACAAACAGAAACAAAACAAGACATCTGGTTAAAATATCTTATATAGTATTTCCAGTAGTGCAAATTAAAGTGTACTATGTAACTTTTCTGGTCTCCATGCTTGACTCCATGGAGATGTTATTGCATTGCCTGAAATGTGCCAGCCAATTACAGGTGTTTTTGTCACTCAAAAATACCTTGAAAAACATGTATTCTTACTGTGAGTGAGCTTTCTTGTCCAGTCCACAGATCTGACCTGTAACTTGGCCTGAGGACTTTCATCTGTCTGTCTCCATGGAGATAGATATGTTTAGTGCAAATACTGTTGAACATTCCAGGCAAAGCAAAACATCTCCATGGAGACAAGCAGGTGATGGACTGTCCACAACGAAAGTTCCATAGTGCACCTTTAACCAATGGAGCATTATTAAAACATGTCTGACTGATACAAAACAATTCTATAACAGAGATAAAAGTTTCACGAAGTCTGTTAAGCATAATATGTATAAACGCCTTAAAACGTTTTGAGTTT
>KN478446.1:0-15194 GCA_000787095.1 Periophthalmodon schlosseri
AATAAATAAAATAAGAAATAAGAAATAGTAAATACCGTGGCAGGTCCTGGTGTTGGTGTCACTGTAGAAGCCATGGCCACAGTCCGGAGTGCAGTACCCCTGGATGAGGAAGCTGCCCTGTGCACAGGCTCTGCACTGGCCCACCCCCTCACACAGCACACAGTCAGACGAGCAGGCTGGGCACACACAGGACACAGGATTTATATTTCTTTATCATTCACATCAACTGATCCAACTGATCCTCTGTCTTAAAGGTGCACTGTGCAGCTTTTCTGGAAGAGGGTACGCCACCAAGCTTGTCTCCATGAAGATGTTCTTGCTTTTCCTAGAATGCTCCACAATAGGGAATTAAAGTTATTTATCTCCATGGAGACAAGCAGGTGACATCACCAGGCCAAGTTACAGGTCAGTTCTATAGAGAGGTGATCCCACTCACAATAAAAAATACATGTTTTACACAAACATATAATGGACTGTTTTTGTTTTTTTTTTAACAATGAAATGCTGAATGCCATACTTTTGAATGTATAATTTAACTGTTTATTTAATGGAAATAACAAAGTTGAACAATTCAAAAGACAACTCAGGAGCAAAATTTTGCAGGCTCCCCAGCAAAAAGTTACACAGTGCACCATTACACTTCCCTTAAGACTATGATTTTGTTGTAGTATATGTCTTTTTTGTTACAATTTAATCTTTCTATAAGTAATAGTTTTATTATCAACAGCATTAGAAGTAATAGTTTTAAAACTGTATTCTTTTACCAGTCCAAGTGCACGATAGGTAAAGTGCTTATCTGTGTTGAGTCAGGCTGGGCAATTAATCAAATTTTAATGAACTCCATCAATGATCATCTTGGGTCTTTTTAATGGAGGTCTACAGCGAATCCTCAGACATTTCAGACATTGGAGGAAGAAATTAGACTGTTTTTGAGTGAAATGGTACTCAATACTTAAACTTGTTTATGTTCATGAAACTGAAAGCCAATTTTATTTTGTTTTGAAAAGAGTAATCAAATCAAATCCAAAAAAAAAAAAAAATGTGATTCATGTTTTTTTCCATACGGCCCAGTCTTCGAGTGCTTACATTTGCAGATGTTTGCGTCGGGGTCCAGGTAGTGCAGGGGTCCACACTGCTCCACACAGAGTCCTCTGAGGCCCACCAGAGGAGAGGCACACTGCTGGCACTGAGCTGGGCCTAAGCAGCGCTCGCAGTCTGAGTCACACGCTAGAGGAGAACAGAGGTGTCACAGTTACATGTTCAACAGGGGTCTGCTGCTCTGGAGTAGTAGTAGTAGTAATAGTAGTATTAGTAGTACATACCCAGGCAGTAGTCCCCCTCTCTGTAGTAGCCCGGGGAGCAGTGCTGGGAGCAGAGTCCGTCCTGGAGCACATGTCCCTCCATACACTGCACACAGTCTGTCCTCAGAGGCCCACGGCACGAGTTACAGCTCCAGTCACACTCTGGGGAGTTAAAGGAGATGAGAATCAATCCAACAACCCATAGTGAATAACAGCCTAAGACCCATTGTCATTATTTAGTGTGAGGACATTTTATGATTAAACATTTTGCACTTCCCCATGGCCAAGGGGTTAGTGTCCTGTATAGCTTATGTACTTTGTAATTGTTTTTATGAGTACTGTTTACTTTGCCCTCAGCTTTCAAATGGCCAGACCCAATTTTATTTTATTTAAATATTATTATTGTATTGATGCTCTTGACTTATCTAGTACTGTCCCCTGTTCATCTGAGCCTCTCCTCTACATCCTTTGCTCCATCTGACCCCCTACTCTGCATCTTCTGCTCCATCTGACCCTTTCCTCTGCATCCTCTGCTCCATCTGACCCCCTACTCTGCATCTTCTGCTCCATCTGACCCTTTCCTCTGCATCCTCTGCTCCATCTGACCCCCTACTCTGCATCTTCTGCTCCATCTGACCCTTTCCTCTGCATCCTCTGCTCCATCTGACCCCCTACTCTGCATCTTCTGCTCCATCTGACCCTTTCCTCTGCATCCTCTGCTCCATCTGACCCCCTACTCTGCATCTTCTGCTCCATCTGACCCTTTCCTCTGCATCCTCTGCTCCATCTGACCCCCTACTCTGCAACCGCTGAGTACATTAAGACAATAATACATTTTTTAATCATAAATGTATTCTCACTGCTTCATCTGACCCTCTCCACTGCATCCTCTGCTCCATCTGACCCCCTACTCTGCAACCGCTGAGTACATTAAGACAATAATACATTTTTTAATCATAAATGTATTCTCACAATAACAGACTTGACACTAAAAATATTATTATTATATTGTGACATGCCTTATCTGCAGAATCCTCACTTTACTGACTAGATCTCTTCCCTTATTTTGAATGTCTATTTCTAAAGGCTCATATAAGACTAAGTGGACGCTCTTTGATAAACAAGCCAGCAAAATTAAGCTGAAATGAAAGCCCGGCTGCAGTAAACCTCCTGTACCCAGGAGATTCACCAAAGGCGTGTTTTTCTCCAGCTCATTTTAATGTGAGATTTGGGCTTTAACACCCACAGTTCAGGCAGGGTTGACTGGATCTCTGCTATCAGTATTAGGAATAATCTCATCAAACGTCTTTATTAAAGGGGGGCTATCTTAACTTTTCTGATGGGGGTTTGCCACCTGCATGTCTCTGTGGAGGCTTTTCTTTGCCTGTATCCTATGGTGTGAACATGTGGTCTGGCGCGTGCAGCTTCAAAGGCGGTGACACAACAGCACAGCAGAGCCCCTTTTCATTGCTGAGCTGTGTGTGGAGGAGGGACAGTAAACAGTTCGCTCCACCGGAGTGTGTCCAAAATCTGCCTTAAAAATCAAACATTTTTGAATGACTGCAAATGGGGTCGCATGTTTCCGCTGTGCACACTTTGCATTTGGAACATGACTTGAGTCGTAGCTGCTCCGCGCTACACAACTGAAGCAGCTGTGACTGCCTTCAACTAGTGATGATTAGGTGTGACTAAACAAGACTGAAAATCTGAGGAAAATGGGGCCAAAAATCGTGCAGTGTGTCCTCAGCTTTAGCGTTCATTCAGAAGTACTCTCACTCTATAGTGTGAAATGTATTTGTGACGCAGCAGCTAATTTGGTTGTTCTTCGCCTGTTGTTTACTAATTATAGTGTTTTTTCTAATATATCTCTATGGACAAGCACTACATTTAAAGGTCCTATATTATCCAAAAATGACTCTCGTGAGCTTTTAGTCATGCTATAATGTTGTTACCTCCTCAAAAACACACCTTGAGTTGTGTTTTGTTTCATTGACACATGTTTGAGTAACCCTTTATTATTAGTCTGTCCACATCTCCAAAGCTCAAAATGCTCTGGTCCACCAAATGATTCTAGTGAAGCTGTATGGAGTTCAAAAACACAGTGGAGAGCTTCCTGTACCACCACATGACATCACAAGATGGTGGTGGAGTGTTTTCTGTTTGAGAGAAGAACTCTCAAAGAACCTAAATATGCAGGATTTGTGTGTTAAACATGACATCGACATCAACATCAGCTCCGGGTATGTTTGTGATGAGGAAACAACATTAGAACATAAATTAAAAAATAGAGTAATATGGGCCCTTTAAGCAATTCCTCTATGCAGGCTATGTGATGCATGTATGCATTTTAAAGTACATTGTAATAATACCAATAACTGATTTAAAGTGGGTTGTCGAATTGAATTGTATTTTTTTACTTCAGAGATTAATTGAGTTTCATTTACTAATTGTTTTTAATATTTTCACAAGATAATTAATTCTACCTCCATATTTGCACGCACTTCCTGTTATATGAGCCCCTTGTTATCCTGTGATGATTGCCTTTGTATACTTATATTACATGTTTATGGTTATTGGCGTATAAAAGCAGTGTGTTCTTCCCCCCCGCTCTCAGTATGTGTGTAATATTACGCTTTAACATCTGCATATTCAGCCTGGATCCATAGTGATAGATGGGCTGTGTAGACGCGCTGCTACATGGAGCGAGGTAATTTATGGATGTCATAAAGTCTTAGCGCATATCCAGGTTATTAATACAGGTCCAACACTGCTGCTGGGGGAGCTAGCTAACTGGGAGGACGCTGATGAAGAGGGAGGTGCGAGTGTGGTAGGAGAGCATCCATGGGGTCTGCAAACAGGATGTAAACAGGATTGATATTCTAAACATAGGAGCTGTAGTAATTGATACTTTGCAGTGACATCATGCTGGGGGTGTGCTGCATCATCTCTATGGTGGAATGTTCAGCAGTTACCACGGTGACACAACACAAACATTAGCAAACACGGCCTAAAAAGATCTGTCTAAAAACTCAAGAAAAAACAAGAACAAAATTTAAACAACACATTAAACAGGAGCCTGTGTCCTGTTTAGGAGTTCAAAAAATGCGGAGTATTACTAACTAAAAAACTGTTGGCTAATGCTACCTAGCTTCTGACTGTAATTTTATGTGTGAGAGACTTGTTTAAGAGCACAAATCAAGGGACTGGCTAATGCTCCTAGCTTCTGACTGTAATTTTATGTGTGAGAGACTTGTTTAAGAGCACAAATCAAGGGACTGTTGATGACATCAGCTGCAAAGTATCAATAGTAGTGACAAAATCATACAGTAGAGCTAGTACTAGAGTTGGTACTATGGCATTAGTGTATTATATATGGTGACATTTTAGGAACGTTGATAGAATCTTGTGTTAGCAGAATATAGTTAATTGTTACAGTAATAAATCATCATTTGAGTAACTCAAGGTGTTACTGGTCAAGCGAGTCCTTGGTTCATTTGTCTGAGTAGCTTGAAACTAGGGCTGAACAATTTGGGAAAAAATATCAAATTGCAATTGAAAACTAATACAAGAATTACATTTCAGAACATGGTTGTATAGAGCTTAACTGGGTTAATAGTTTTTATGCAGGATAACACGGGATATTTTGTTGTTTGTGAAGGAAATTATGGTACTTCAAAAAATGCAGTCTTTGTAATTTGCAAACCATTCAAACTGTGAAGTCAAGTCATGAGTCACTGCTCCTTTAAAACGTATAAGTCTGAGTTTAACCAAGCGAGAGTTCAGGACATGAGCATTATATCTCTGCAATGAGCAGGACCTGAACTAAATATGAATGTGGTGTGTGAGGGAGTAAATGGTGGAGGCACAACAGCAGAAAGGAGAAAGCATTGAGTGAGTCAGCTGGACTTTTGGGAGTGACACTTGATCTGCTTTTTTGCTTATTATCTGTTTAGTTCTCTGTATATAGTAGTTTTTGTAGGAAATTCCAAAAAATGTGCTTTTGCCACATTCTTTCTTAGTCGATAATCATGCCTTGGCCATGTATTTAGTTAACCAAGAATTTCTTTAGTCAAATACATCCCTAAGTTGCAGTGAAACTAGCAGTAGAAATAGTATCAGTAGTAGTAGAAATAGGGTTGTCAAAAAGATCAAAAATCATATACTCATTGATACTACAACTAGTATTGAAACTAGATACTCATTTGAGCAGGTATCGATACTAAAAAGGTCAACATTCACAGGACAGAAATGAACCTTTTCTGAATAGCTTTAGAATGATCTTGAGCTGTATCAGAACGACTGAGCAATCACACAGATATAAGGCCTCTTGGGAATATAAAAGAAAGTACTACTATTTAATGTTGAAAATCACATTCTATTGTCTAAAGAAAGAGCTTTGTTTTTTTATTATCATCGTTGTATCAGAATTGGTATTTAGTATCGTGACAACGCTAAATAGAAGTAATTATAATAGTAGTATAAGTAGCAGTAGTATTAGCAATATTATTATTAGTAGTAGTATTTACCTCGACATGTCCTGGTGGTAGTATTGAGGTAGTACTGGTGTGCACAGCTCTCGTACTGACACTCTCCGAACTGCAGTACTTTGTTTAGGTCCCGACACGCCGTGCACGCTCCTGGGGCTGTGCACGTGAGGCACTGAGGGTCGCACTCTGCACCACACACAGACGTCAAAATTCAAAAGGTCATGTTAATATAGACAGGAGAAGATATAGCTTAAATTTTCTGTCAGTCACAATTAAATTCAGTGGTTGCGTTTGTGTTTTGTGTTAGTTGACTGAAGGGATTATATTCATTAAAACATTAATAATACATGCACAGAGAGAACAGCAACTACTCTCTTTAATTATGTTTTATTTAAAGTGAGTCTACAACTGAGACTCCTACTGCCAACTAGAGGTTATGGAGATGACATCACACCATTCCAACTTTTTAGAATGAATGACAAAATTAGAGCTGCTACAGTTTAATAACAAGTCTACAGATTTTGGGATCAGACACAGTTGAACTGAATCTTTCCTTAAAGATGCCCCTGTGTTGAGGAGATTAATTGCTGTGGGTCGACTTGAAGTGTCCGTTATCTCCCTCTATCATTAACTAACAAGCTAGCTAAGCTCTGCACAGTCACAGCGGAGAAACTACTTTCAGTTTCCATTTTGTAGTATAAAGCTAATTTGTATAGCACAATTCATACACAAAATAATTCAAAGTGCTTTACGGAATAAGAAAGACATTAAAATCACAATACAAACAAATACAAACATAAATAATCATCATAACGTTAACATTAAAAGAGAAGAGTGCAGAATAAAAACCTTTCAGTCATATGAACAGGTAAAAAGAACTGTTTGGAGCCTGGATTTAAACACTGAAGATGTGAGACAGGCCTCGACTTTGACAGACTGTTGAGGGTTTAGCTGCATAAAACTGAAACGCTGATTTGAGCTAAAAAAAAAAAAAATGCTTCATGGACAAAAAAAAGCAAGAAACACATTTTGTCTGTTATGCTACCCATAGTTCTGCCTCAGTGCCACTCAGTCTGAATGTTGAGCGGCATTTTTGGAATAAAATGATGTCAGCGCATAACCTCTATTTGAACCTTGGACCAATTGCTATAAGGCAATTTTAAAGCGTTCTATTTAACAGTAAAGCAAAGGTGTACAGAAGTATTTAAAAAACCTAACGTTGATGTACTGACCCAGACAAGTCCGCTGTGCGTCCTCGTAGAACCCTTGCGGACAAGAAATAGCACACTGACCCGACCGTAAAAGGACGAAGGGGGCGGGACAGGAAATACAGGAGAGGGGCCCCGTACCACTGCAGGATTCACAGGATGAGTGGCATTCTGGGAAAAAGACAGCAAATATGAAAAATGTTAAAGTTTGTGAAATGTTTTGTTTCATCCATACATGTTTGGGTAATCCTGCAGTTTTAGTCTGATCCTACTGCATGATGTCATCCAGTGGTCCAGTGGTATTCTGATGTTTGTTGTTGTTATTTTTTTTTTATTAATTAATTTATTTTTTTCAAATAGCATAAAACAATTACTTTCTTTTTTTTTTAACAACTCTTAACGTAACTTAATTAACTTGAGCTCCTGTGTTAGCCTTAATACAAGTGTTTTCTAATATAATTGTTATTCTGGACACCTGATGCTTGGAAATGAAATAATGAAGTGCTTAAAGTCATTACCAGGATTTTGAATATGCACATATTACATTTACAAGGTTACTTTAATCAAACTCCAGATTTGTACAAACACTTGAGGAGTTGCTTCACAGCTGCAGTACACTTCAAATCTCTGTAGCCCCAGTTACTGAAGAGGTTAATTCATGCATAGAAATGAGGTATCATCAGTGATACGTAATGGTGTTATTCAGTGTACTTGAAAAATTGTACTACTATCTGTAAAATATTTCACAGTTTACTTGGCAGTACTTTTACTTGAGGTCTAGTCTTCCCATTGGGTGAGAGTAAGTCTAGAAGTGATACATCCAAGGTCATGTGACAGTTAAAGAGGGAGTATTATGATAAATCAACTTGCTGGAGCTTTCTTCATTATAATGTTGTTCCCTCATCAAAAAACATGTCTGAAGTGGTCCATGCATGTTTGAGTAATCTAGCGATCTCTCCCAGGCACTATTCAAACCCTCCTTTTGCTTAGGTATACCTCTCGTTGAAGGCTCCGCCCACAATCCTCCATAACCAGGAAGCTCTCTGCAGCGCTCCCATGGATTTATTAAAAAAACTGGATAGGGTATCGCTAGCTTAGAGCTGGAGTTGGATTAGTGGCCACTCATTGGTAGTGGTGGAAGTACAAGTAGTAAAGCACTGTGTAAATTCTACTTAAGTAAATTTTACAGTGGATACTCTTTACTTTTACTTCACTACATTTGAGAGCAGTATCTGTACTTTCTACTCCACTACATTTTTGAACTGGACTGAAAAGTATAAAATCCTTTTCATATAATTTGAGGGGTTATTTTTACCATATTTCTGGTAACACCCTGACTAAAGGTTTCAAGTTCAAGCTTTGGCTTTGAGCAAACAAAAATAAATACACAAAATTCATAAGAAAAATTAAGAAATTGATTCAAATTGCTACTGTTGACCAAAATATGTCTAATTTTTAATCAATATCACTATATTTAACACTTTAACAAATTAACAACATGTGTGTGAAATACTTTTACTTTTTACTCTTTAAGTACATTTTTAAACGGGTACTCAAATACTTGTACTTAAGTAGATTTTTTCATGTGTTACATTTACTTTTACTTGAGTAACTTTTTACCTCTGCATCCATACTTTTACTTAAGTAATAAAATTGAGTACTTCATCCATCACTGCTCATTGGTACTACAGCGAAAAAAATCCCTCCTGCCCAGAAAGCATTTTTCCCATAGAGCGTAATGTAATCACAAACTGCTCATGTTCTCAGCTGACAGGGCATCTACTGCTTTTGTAGAAATTCTTACCTATTTTCAGATCAAACACTTTTTCTCAGCTCAAAATCCTTCAGTTGTCTTAAAAACAGCTTTTTAATCATTAACTTCTGATTGGTCAGCCACCGGACGTACTACTCTAGAGACATGCGCCATTGATCTTTGCCCATTGACTTGAATGGGCGGCCATGTTTAGGCCCCAGAGCGCTCCCCATCCTCCTACCCTCCTACCACACCGCCCCTCCCTGCTCAGCCCTCCCCTCACAGAACAACAAGCGGCAGAGACAAAGCAGCAAAAACGACACTGAAACTAATTAAATTCAGATAATTAGGTCAAAACAGTTATTCAGTATTTTTACCAGAATTATGTTCTTCCTATTGGGTTGAGGGTTGTCAAAAGTATCCAAAAAAAGAGATACTAATCGATACTAAAACTAGTATCGAAACTAGATAATCATTTGAGCAGGTATCGATACTAAAAAAGTCACATTCACAGGACAGAAATGACACATAGACTAGTACACGCCCATGGACCACTACGGAACCTACTGGACGACTGAGGGATTACACAGATATAAGGCCACATGGGAATAGAAAAGAAAGTACTACCATTTAATGTTGAAAATCACATTTGTCTACATAAAGAGTGTTTAATGGTATCAGAATTAGTATTGAGTATTGATTCTATTCCTTTATTACTTATTATTTATTATTATTTAAAATTTTAGTATTGTGACAACATTAATTAGGGTATGGTATTTGAAAGTAAAGGTGAAATAGTTTCTTCAGATAATAAGGGCATGTTCAAATATGATTCTGTTTTAAGATTAGAGACTTATTTTTGTTTTGGAACTGAACAATTCTTCCATGTGGTTTCCCAAAAGAGTTGGACACCAAATTATAGTCTTATTCAGTAGTTTTATTTTTTTCTACAAAAGGAACAGTACCAAGGAAGAGTTTGGGTATAATTAAATCTCATCCAAATATTGTGAGATAACAAAGAAAGAAAGTTTGTTGTGTTGCCACTGTGCTACCGGATTCTGTCAGCATACAAAGGAATAAAGTGCAGTAGCCTTCATTTAAAACTACTGAAATTCAGAATCTCAGCTACAGTGGAGACCAGGGCCCATAGAGACAGGCAGAACGTGCAAACTCCACAAAAAAAGACTTCTGTGAATCTAACCCAGTTTCATGGTCCCAGTGTTAGTTTGGTTGTGTTCATTTCCGTCATAGATATTTTTACCATTTTTGATCCAGTTTATGTCCTTGTGTTTTGGTTTGGATTTTGGATCTTCTTTCAACTTTATTTGAACGCTTGGTGACCCTCAAAACCAGATGCAGGTCAGCACACTTTGACTGTGTTTGTGCTTTATAAATAAAGTTAGATTGAGTACAGTGCGTTTAACAAAGTGACAATATCAAGTAGTAGTAGCTTTAAAAACATAACCCCCACATAACGTCATGAAGTGTTTTAAGGTCTGGAGACTAAATCTAAATATGCAGGATTAATGTAATGTGTAAATGGTGCAAAACGACAATGTATGTTTTTGATGAAGAAATCTTATACATCATCATCATGGTTAGAAGCTCAAAACAATCTAGGTCCTTTGTAACGCAAACACGTACTCACCGATACAGGCCCCATGTCGCCCAAAGTATCCAACAGGACACTCAGAAACACAGTGGTCTCCCAACAACCAGGTCCTGGGCGCCTTACACCAGAGACACACACTGCCCCCTGCTGCCCGGAGGTCTGCCGTACAGCGCTGACAGTCTGCACTGCATTCTGGGAAATAAAACAAGAAATCAGAGTAAGAGATCAATACACGTACATTATAAGACATAATACTGCTGCTTCTTTTAAGTGGGACTAAATACCTAAACTCCGCCCACAACCGCATTTCAAATAGAGCTGCTAAACTGAGAACTACCTGGAGGACTACAGGGGAGAGCGAACAGTGTGATTGGCCTAACAGGAATCCAAACTTCAAACTCCACCCCTGCAGCCAGGTGTTTGTAATCAGAAACACCTGACTTTAATCAGGGCAGTTTTGTGTGATATCGCATAGTACTTGAAATTGCAGTGACCACTGGAGGCAGCCACACTCTGTTTTTCACTCTGTTTTTGAACACAAAGTTGCAAATGTATCTAGTTTGCACTAAAATTCCAAAAAAAAGTTGATTTAGTGTTAGTTTCACTATTGCAACTACTATAGAAAAATAGATTTTGAACAGACAGTTTCTCACTACTGCAACATTTTCTGAACTGTGCCTATTTAAAGACTGTTTTTCATAAATGACTATTTTGCTTGTATCAATGGTACAGCAAAGGTTATAGCAACATTTACATGAATAAAATATTTTCACTTTATTTGACAAATTAACGTCCTTGTACTATCAGAAAAAGCCTATTCAATTCCCTGCTTGCCATGACACTATTTTTACACATGCACCATAATAGCTGACTTGCCTTGCCTTGTACAACCGGAGGCTTTTATTGTCTAAAAACATTCGCACCTGTACTAGAAAAATAAACAAAAGGATTGAACCATGAGATAGGAACTCCATGTTGTTTGGGTTTTAAGATGGAGGTGCTTTTAAATCCTTAATCTCAGACATTCACCCACATCAACACCGCAGATATGGGCCAGATAACAGCACTGCCAGATAACAGCACTATCTATAAAAGTAAATAATATGCATTATTTGACCATCTACTTACTGTTTTGTTTCAGTGCTTCAGTGTGTTATAGAATATTTAGAAATTTGAAACTGCACTGCCTGGCCAAAAAAAAAGTCACCACCTGGATTTAACTAAGCAAATAGGTAATAGGTCGCTGCAGTTGGTCAGGTCTAGGTTCAGCAACAGTATGTGCTCAAAGAATGAGGTCAGCTGACTACCTGAATATACTGAATGACCAGGTCATTCCATCATTGGATTTGTTCTTCCCTGATGACACGGGCATATTCCAAGATGACAATGCCAGGATTCATTGGGCTCAAATTGTGAAAGAGTGGTTCAGGAGCATGAGACATCATTTTCACACATGGATTGGCCACCACAGAGTCCAGACCTTAACCCCATTGAGAATCTTTGGGATGTGCTGGAGAAGGCTTTGCGCAGCGATCAGACTCTACCATCATCAATGCAAGATCTTGGTGAAAAAGGTCAGACTCTACCATCAAAAATTAATGCAACACTGGATGGAAATAAATCCTGTGACATTGCAGAAGCTTATCCAAAACAATGCCCAGCGAGTGCGTGCCGTAATCAAAGCTAAAGGTGGCCCAACAAAATATTAGAGTGTGTGACCTTTTTTTTTTGGTGGTGACTTTTTTTTGGCCAGGCAGTGTACATGGCTAAAATAAGTCCAATTGCAGATGCCTTGGGCTGGTCCTGTCTGTGTGAAGCATTCTCATCTAAATTCTTGAAATGACAGACAAAATTTGACTTTTTTCCCATAAATCAGTCTTAAAATTACACCAAATTCAACCGAGTGGCAAAACAATATGCAAATCTATCAAATGAAATTTATGTTTTTCAACGTATTTTTGAGGAATAAAAGTACCTGTAATTTAAATGCAAGAAGACATATTGTGCTTGTGTCTACTATATAATTATAATCTATGACACCTGTGGATCATTATGTTATTTTATATATCAGTAGATCGGAGCAGTGACATCTTGAATACAGGAGAATAAAGATTACTCTAACGTGCACAAATCATGCTAAATACAAGACACATCATTGGGACAGAGGACAAAAGACATCGTTGCTGGATTAAGGAGGCAATTGAAATACGGAAAAGAGCCCACGGGACTATAACCCAGGACAAGGGGACTTTTTTACTCTCACACACCTGGGATACTGTCCTGAATAAGTCAGATGGCGCTGTTGTCCTGCCTCCACTGGTAGGAACACAGCGCCAAAACCTGTTTAAATCACGTGATCACTAGGAATACCACTAGTGAGCAGTCCAAACTGTCAGTTATGAAAACAAACTAAACCTTGGTCTGGAAAAAGAATCAATTAAATAAAAATAACAGAAGACCAGATGAACCTCATTGGACTGTATATGTTAAATACAACTTTGAGAGGGTAAATGAGAAGGGGAAACAACTATAACATGGTTAAAAGCTCAAAAAAGTAGATTTTGCATAATTGGTCCACTTTAATGCCATATATGGAATATATATGCCATTAACAAGTGGCACCTTTAACTGGGTAAAATTTCGATGCACATGCACACCTCTTGTATTCAAGCCTTTGCACGCAAATTTGCATATCAACATTTTACCACCGGTTTCACTTCTACATGACTGTACGAGAACGACAACAAAAGCAAAATTGCAGAATGGCCCTATCTCCCTCTCTCCATCGTGAATCGTTACGTTGAAAAACCCTACAGCACATAGTGCTAGTCCCTCCTGCTTGCTCTGATAGTGGAAGCGTACTTGTATTTCCGTCACTATCTGATCGGGAGGGCCTATTGTTCAGCGCTGGATGTTTCCCACACACGCCGCCTTGTTTGGAGGTTCAGAAGACGCGGAGGGAAGCGGTGCCAGTGTTAGCCTCGGGCGCTAAATCTAAAAACACACAATACTTGAACCCAATCTCCAGCTCTGATCCTACTCCTACACACCAGAGAGACAAGAGACATATGGCTAGCCTTGAATCTGCTCGACTTCCTAGAAACACGGCTTCTGTTGAGGACTTTTTAATTCATAAATCTATAACATAGATATTTCATTGGATGATCTACAAAGTGTAATTTTAGAGTAACAAGGTAAGGGTGGGCGAAATGCCAAAAAATATATATCATGATTTTCTTGGAGACAGATCACATGTCCAGAAGAATTGACAAAAAGGCTGAAATATGGACTGAGAAACTACCACAAGAATCACATTTCAGAACATGTTCGTGCGGATCTAAACTACAATGTTTGCAGTTTTTATGCAGAACAAGAGGAAATTTGTTTGTGGAGGAACTTATGGTACTTCAAAAGTTGCAGCCTTTGCATTTTGCTAATTTGCAAATTACAGTTTCGATTTGATTGTGATTAATATTGCACTCGTAATCACGCTTCATATACACTTGTATATTTATATCGCCATCAGCTACATACAGTTCCTTTAAAAAAACACATATTTGGTACCTGGGTTTTTGAGCACTATATATCCAGGGGCAGCACCAGACATTTTTGGTTGGAGAAGCTATGGGGGTGCTCACTTAACATGCTCATTTTGAGTCTGATGTGGATGCGGGCACACCCTTTCTTTCTACCATGTTTATTTCGCTGTTTTAAACAAGTTTAAATGTAATTAGCCCCCGTAGTGATCTATGGAAACTAATATGTAATTCTTTTTTTTTTTATTGTAGTCTCATTTTGAACACTAATAAAACTACTACTAAAGTACTAATACTACTACTAAAGCATAAACCAGGGCTAAAACATACAACTAGAATTTTTACCAATAAAAGTATACACAGTTTGAGAACCGCTTGAAGGCCACACAAAGCATTCACTCAGCTCCCTTCTATTGTAGGTAAATTGCACGTTTCCAAATCTGTAAGCGCCTGATTTGTGTTCTAGTAACTTAGCAACAACCAATGCCCCAAAACGAGGCCAGATGCTGCAAACACAATAACCCCCAACACCTTTGCTCCTTTATGTTTTCAAATTCCCTGTATTATACCCATGTCTGGATAATAACCAAGGAGGCTGCTCGAGGCTAGTCGATCCGTGAGATATCTTTAAGTTAATATTAAATACTTGCTGGGGTCATTTCCGTACGTAGATAAAAAATAGCCCTCCAGATGTAAAGTCTAGAATATAAGAGAAGAAGGTTTTAGAATGAATTATTTATAGCACGGGCATAGGGCTGCAGTGCATTGGGCATCTGGGGCGTCAGAGGTAAAAGGATGTGACGAATGAAATATTAAACTAATAGAACTTAGAAATGTGATCCGATGTGAAGAGATATAGTTATTGATTTGTCATTACATTAGGAGATCCGGAGTCTAACCCACAACCTCCTTACTGGGAGGAGGAGACCGGATAACTACTTGAACCTATCCTCTAAGTTACACAAAAAGAGTAAAAGTATTCTATATATGTTTTGTACTTTGTCTCTCTCTGAAAATGATCCAGTTCCTGTGTTAGATTTGCTCTCCTCAGCGATATCTGAACCACGGCGCCCTGATTTAATTCTGCCCCGTCAGAACGCTTTGTTACGTAACGTCATAAATTCATGAAGACTTCAGTGCATTGGGACCGGAACAGCTGCCTATCTCTATCTCTCTTTCTCCCTCGTACGTATTTCCATCTCTCTCTCTCCACTCTCTCTGCTCTTTCTGTCTCTCTTCCTCTTTCCGTCTCTCTCTCCTTTTTCTTTTTCTCTCTCTCTCTCTCTCTCTGACATAC
>KN478446.1:17365-29284 GCA_000787095.1 Periophthalmodon schlosseri
GCAACACACAAGCACTGGGGTCAGGGACATTAGGTTTAACAAGCCTGTGCTATGTTAAGGGTTCTGTGTTTGTAAGGATTCTATTATTTATAATGCTGAACTGGGCCTAAACTAGGATTGTCTCCTAGGATTGCTATTGCCTCTTTTATCGCAAAAGAAAACTGAACTGGACACTGACGTTAAGTGTGACAGGGTTCTGTAAGTCATTACCTTATACCTGTTTGAACTAAACCCCTTTGAGAACTAAAGAAGCCTCTTGGATGAGCAACATATTCACTCTTAAAAACTTTGGTCCAGTTGACAGAATTCAATTTTCTTTTGTGATGAAACGTACTTGGATGACAGGGATTACACAGACACTGTCTCTTTTAATTTGACTGTATCCATCATCCTGTTTTCAACGTTGTAAATGTAGATGACAGAAATTTTAGTTTACACCTAATGAACCTCTTTTCTGTTGAAGGGTCCACCACCTGCTTGTCTCAATGAAGAGGTTACTGCTTTGCTTAGAACGTTCCACATAATTGCATTAAACTCACCTGTCTCACTGGAAATAAGCAGGCCAGGTTAAAGGTCAGATCTGTGGAGAGGCTACACAGCTAGGGATGCACCAATCCAGCTTTTTCAATTCTGATACTGATTCCGAAACTATCTCCCGATCCCCAATATCAGCCAATATCAGGACATTTATTTCTTTAAACCAAAAATAACATAAGACAAAATGGATCCAAATGTGTTGTGTAGCTGTTATTTATCCCTCAAGTAACTACAGAACAGCTTTGTATAAGTAAAAGTTCAAACATTATGAGACCGGGATATCGGCTGAACCAATGTTGAAGCTGATATCCGCTACCAATCTTTCATGTTTTAAAAGGTATTCTTTCAGCAATAGAGACAATGGTATTGGTATACTGTGGAACATTCCAGAATTCAATAACATTTCCATGGAGACAAGCAGATAGCGGACCCCCCCATTAGTAAAGTTGCACTGTACAAATTTAATTTAAAAAAATATATTAAAATTGCCATTAATAGTGGCTACACTGTTGTTTCCACTCACACATATGGCTAGAACAGCTGGTTGTCCTTGTGTTTGCAAAGAGCTACTTTTTCCATGTTTCATTCGCTTTGTATCTGTTAAGCTCGTGTGTAATTAATTCCTGGCTGTGTTTGTATGTTGGCTGCACTTGCCTACCTTGGCAAACCCCCTCCTCGCTGTAGCCCCCATCTGGACACTGGGGCACACAGCGCCCCTTGAGCAGAGAGCTGAGAGAGGGGCAGGAGACGCAGGAGTCAGCGAGGAGCCCGGTGCACTGCAGACAGGACGAGTCGCACTCTGAAACACAAACACCGGGTGAGAATCAGACATTTTGGGTAAAATCAATCATCCACAGCGTGTGATGAATCGTCCTCTGTGCTAACAATTCTGTAGCTGTTATTGTAATGGCACGTTACAATGTGTCTACAATTTACATTATAGTAAAAAAAAAAAAATTCAGTCTGGAGGAAATTTTGAACACAATCTATGCTATTCCTGCATTCTAGAGTATTTTGAGGTAAATCAACTAATACTTTGTAGTGCAAATATGGTTATGTTTTACTAGAGAAACACACAAGACGGGGATCACCACACTGTTTGGACATTCAAGTATGAGCTGGTGTCTATCTATGGCTCGAAGTAGGGCCGGGGCCCAAAGTAGGGCCGCAAGTACACTCTTGAGGGTCACACAATCTGAAAAATATACGGGCATTTAATATGAGATTGGGCCCCAGGTTGCTTTATACAGAAAAAGTTGGGCCCTGAAGAGAAAAAGGTTAAGAATCCCTGCTGTACTATACTGTTTGAACTATTTGAAAGTGTAATAAGATTTTGAACAAAGCCTAACCCTTTACTGTTTGATCAATATTCGAATGTGTACTTTTTACTTTTTGCTTATAAGTATGATCACACAGCAGTGTGGACAGTGGCTCCTGAAAAACACACAGTCCAAAGCTTATATAGAGATCTGAACTCATGTTTTTGTGAGCTAGGCTTTTGAAGCTACGTAGCACTAGCCACCTCATTGGTTATGCACACTGCTCACATCACCAATATGTCAAATCTCATATCTTTTTGCATGCTGCTACAATTATAATTTCTTGGTGAAAGAAAGTGAAATTGAAAGTGATTGTTAAAAAAACATACTGAGTGCTGGTCAGCACAGGTCAGCGCTGGTCGGCGGGAGCTCAGCCTGTAGCTGATTGGCTCCTGCAGACACACACTGTCCCTTGCTGTAGTGAGAGCGTGCCATAAACAGCCTGTGCCTCTATCCCCCCTCAGAAGCTAAGCAGGGCCGGGCCTGGTTAGTACTTGGATGGAAGACCGCTGAGAATATCAGGTGCCACAGAGCGGCACCAGATGCAAAAACTGGCGCTGTGTCCTTAGGCAAGGCACGTCACCTACCTTGCCTAGTATGAACATGGTGTGTGTGTGAGTGATTGGTGGTGGTTGGAGAGGCCGAGGACGCCTCACTTCTGTCAGTCTGCCTCAGGGCAGCTGTGGCTACAATAGTAGCTTATCACCACCAAGCAGTGAATGAATAATGCACTGTAAAGCGTCTTTGAGTGTCCAAAAATGCGCTCTATAAATCTGATGCATTATTATTATGGCATAGAGGAGGAACAGTGAATATATGGTACAACAGAGGGAGCGTGGTTATAAGCATATAATGGTCTTTCTCCTATGACTGTAATGCTTAATGTGCTGGCCCAGTCTCTAAATCTAAACCTAATCCAAATTACGAGCAGCCGCACTGTGTGATGAGGACCCTAAGGAATCAATACCTGTCCTCTGCCTCAAAACAAACGAGAAATACAGTCGTAATACACGGGGGCCTACATCATTTTGGACTTGTTTGTGTGCTATGATATAAGTCTGATAGTAAACCAGGAAGACAGTATCGTGAAAAGTTGCAGTACACGTTGAAAGTTGAAAAATATGTAACTAATAAAAAAGAAGCAAGTACTATAATGATAACTGGCCTTATTATTACAACTACTACTGGTTACTGCATCTATTTCTACCTGATGTTAATATTACAATTGTGCTGCTACTACTACTACTACTACTACTACTACTACTACTACTACTACTACTACTACTACTAATACTACTACTACTAATACTACTATTTTAGTAAGGGGTAGGCACTACTCCTATTACAATGACAACTACTATCTTAATGTTACTATTACAGTTTTGCTGTTATTACTACAACTACTGCTATTAGTACAACTACTACTACTACTACTACTACTACCACCTGAGTATGGTGTGCGTATTATTACAAATATTACTATTACTTCTATTGTTAGTATTAGAGTTTTGCTGCTACTCCTACGGTTGCTGTTACTCCTACTACCACCCCTACTACTACTGCCTCTCCCACTACTACCACTAATATTCCTACCACTACTATTCCCACTACTCCTCCTACTCCTCCTAATACTACTACAGCTCAGAATATGAAAAAGCTGAAATATTTTGTCACTTACAACCACTGCAACTGTCTTGTGAAAAATCTCTCTTCTTTCTCTGCCTGTCACTGCTGCTTCATCCCTCCACACTTGAGTAATTTAATATCTACTCCAACACTGCTGCTATCACACGACAACTTTTCACTCCACACAAAACAAGCTCAAGTCAGGCTCTGATCTGCTTGTCATGTTTGGATCTGAAAGATGTAGTGGCTCAATATTTCATTGATGACAAGAGGTAGTAGAAGTAGTGGAGTAGTAGGTAGATATTGGTAGATATTAGTAGTAGTAGTAGTAGTGATGCAATTATTGATAATAGTAGTGGTAGTGGCACCGTAGTAACAGTAGTAGTAATAATAATAGTAATGATAATAGTAGTAGCAGTAGTAGTAATAGTAGCAGTTAGGTAGGTAGTAGTAGTAGTAATGGTAGTAGTAGTAGTAGTAGGCTTTTTATCACCTAAAAAATATCTCGTGCCTTAGTGACTTTATTTCTACACAAGAAAAGCTGGTCCACACTTTTATATCAAGTAGGCTGGACTATTGTAATGGCCTGTTCACTGGTCTCACAAAGTCCTCCATCAGGCAGCTACAACTGATACAAAATGCTGCTACTAGGGTCACGAAAACAAAAAAAGACATCATATTACCCCAGTGCTACAAGCATTACCTTGGCTTACACAGTCTCTCCAGAATCAATTTCAAAATTCTTTTATTAGTCCACAAATCTGTAAATGGCGGAGGTCCAAAGTATCTTGACAGACCTGCTAACTCCCTATGAGCCCTTTACGCCCCTCAGATCAGCTGGGACAATGGTGGTTCCCTGAGTTCAGACCAAACACCTTCAAGCCTCATTTGGTTTCCTAAATGCATCCTAAATGTGGAATTGTTTACCAGCAAATCTAAATTAAAGACACATCTTTTTAATATTGCCTATGAATAATTAATGGAAAAAGTTATGCATGAATTTATGTATTTATTGACTTGAATGTTTTAACTGTTTAACTGATCTTTTGTGTTAGTTATGTGTAAATTATGTAAATTCATTAATTCATTTTGCTAACAATGTGAACTTTCATATTTCACAAATTGTTGTGATTTAAATTCTGTGTAAATCAGTTTGAGTTGTCTGTGTGCATGGAAGGTGCTCTTGTTGTAACAAAGCAATAGTATATATTGATTGATACGTGTTTTTTGTTTTGGTTTGTTTTTTTACATTGTTTTGTATGTTTTTTGTATTAAAGGACTGCAAGTTTTCTGGTAGTGGGTTCTACATCTGCTAGCTTTGTCTGGAATGGTCAATATTATGTCATTAACCGTATCATCATTTATTCATTAGAAGTGCTTTCAGTGCTAAAAACACCTTGAGTAAAAGGCATTCTAGTGTGAGCAGGCTCGCTTCTCCACAGATACGACATGGTTTCGCTGGTGGTTTGTCCCCACGGAAATACACATAAGTTTACTGCCATACTGTGGAACATCTCAGGAATATCAGTAATCTTCATGGAGACAAGTAGATGGCAGACTGTATACGAGAAAAGTTACCAAGTTCACCTTTAATGAGACTAAATAAGCAGAGGTGGGTAGTACTCAGTTATATTTACTCATTTACATTTACTTGAGTAACTTGAGTAACTTAACACAGAAAAAAAATATCAAGGACTCCTCTGCAATGGCTGGAGCTACAAAACAATATGCATCAAAGGAACATGGTCATATTTGGAGTAAACTGTTGAAAAGCAATTATTTTTCACTTAAACTGAAGTAAAACAGTATTCTGTGGTTGGCATGACGACAGCATGATCCGTCAAAACTTCTGAGATTTTACATTTGTACTACTGCAGTAACAACCACTTGGAATTATTATCAAAAACATAGTAATAGCTTTGCCATTATCCATGTCTGGTAGTACCAGACTCATGCTACTAGAAGGATCAGTATCAAGGAGCAGGAAAAGTAATGGTAATGTTTCAGTTGAGTAACTTCTACAGCCAGAGTATGCTGAGGGTACTACTACTAATATCAATACTGTTACTTCTACTATAACGATGGCTACTACTACCTTAATGTTACTATTTCAGTTTTGCTGCTGATACTAATGATTACAGACTAGATTGAAAACCCACCTCTTCTCCCTGGCATTTAATACTAGCTAAACAGGATATATTGGTGTTTTATTGTTCTTTTCCTATGTATCGTATGCTGTATATTTTTTGTTGACTTTTAAATGTGCTATATAAATAAACTTGAATTGAATTGAATGACTACTACCTCAATATTAGTTTTGTTGCTACAACTACAACAACTAAAACTACTACTAATACTAATACTACTAGTGCTACTACTACTACTACTACTTTATGCAGTTAAAGTAGAATCAACAATAGTAATAGTAATCGCAGGTGAAGTTGCATAAGCTGCAATAATGTCACTGGTAGCAGCACTGGTAGTAATAGTAGCAGTGGAGTAGTTGTAGTGTTTGTACCATTAGTAGCTGCTTATGATACTTGGACAATTTGGTTTCATTAAACATTAAACAACAGACTGTCCTGGGTTTTCCAGGTGCTTGGTGCTGTCTGGGTTTAAAATGGCAGTGATCCTACAGTGCACAGGATGCAGTCTACAGTAATGCTACAGTAATGGCACCAATTACAGGCTCCGGTCTGCCTCAGAACAATATATTTCTGTTTTTTTACAGTTCCTGGACTCCTCATGAAGCTAAACTCTGTCATTTGGGGGTTACAGAAAAGACTACTGTTCACTCCTGGTGTGAAATATGAGTATTGTTTTGCAGCCAGTGTTGTAATCAACTGAAGATTCTTACATCCGAGTGACGCTCAAGTCCTCATTGTTCCAGTTCAAGTCAAGTCATTAAAGTGGGACTAAACACCTAAACCAAGCACATTTCAAATAAAGCTGCTAAACAGGGTAGTATCTGAAGAACTAAAGGGGAGAGTGAGGGGGGAAGAAGGGTCTAGAGGGGAACAGGAGTGACTGGTCTAACAGGTATCTAAACAAACACCTGGCTTTAATCAAGGCAGTCATGTGTGATGTCACCAACTACTGGAAATTGCAGAGACCAATGCAAGCAGCACAAACTTAGCACAAACCATAAAGCTGCACATTTACCTAGTTTGGGTTAAAATTGCCAAAAATAACTAGGAACAGTAGATAATGCTATTAAAACACCATATACACAGTTTAGTAGCAGAAATAAAAGTTCATTTAGTCTTTAGTACCACTTGAAACACTAGTCTTCATGTTTCCCAGTGGAAGTCAGAGTCAATACTTTTCTTAAAGATTTTCTATAAAAGTTCCACAGTTTGGCATAAGGCTTACAAGAAGATGACACCACCACTCCAAAGTGCCTGCCAGATCTGCGGAGACACCTGGATGTTTTTGAGCATTTAAAACACCTGAACTTAAATAAATGTAAGAGAGATCAACAACATCTCCATGGAGACAAGTAGTTGACGGACCCCAGTAGAAAAGTTACATAGTGCAAATGTAACCGCAGTAAATCAATGGGCCCTCCTGTGGATTCCCATAACATTAAGCTAACCTCGAACATGAAACTTGTTTATAACGGCATAGGAGGTCAACAGTGCCACGGTCTTGAGGGTGTAACAAGACAAGTCAAACATAAATCAAACATAATGGCCAATGACTTGGACATGGCGCACTGCGGAGTGAAGTAATTGGCTCTGTGCACAACTAGCCAGCTAGTTCCAATCAGAGGGACAGTCTGCGCGACCATTTCCAGCATAATGTCATGTCTATGAGGTTTTTGCCAAGTTGCGCTAAAATCAATAAATCCTGACCGATCAGGCAGTGGACAGGGAGCTGTGAGTGGATGTCACAGACAACATGTTAAACACTTTACAAATGTGAGGAAAACGTCACTGAAGTACACTTCAGCTTTTAGAAAGGTATGTCTTTGTGTGTCAATGCTAATGCGAACTTATATTGGAACGGTAAATGTAACACAACAACAAAATTAAATTTGTTGTAAGGACGAACCAATTATTTTTAGGTGTAGATTATTTCAGCCAGTGGCATTATTTAAATATTTATTAGGCTCTGAAATTAGCATTAGCCCCGACACACAAAGACGTACCTCTGAAAACACAGAGTTGCCCTTTGGTCAAGTTTTCCCCGCTTTTCTAAAGTGTTTAACATGTTGTCAGTGACATCCACCTGCAGCTCCCTGTCCACTGCCTGATTAGTCAGGATTTATGGATTTGACTTGGCAAAAACTTTATAGGCATTACATTATGCCAGCCGTGCAGACTCTCCCTCTGATTGGAACTAGCTGGCTACAGTTGTGCACAAAGCCAATTAGAATTAAGTTCAAAACAATGGCAAGTAAAGCTTAAAAAGGTACATATTGTAGAAAAATGACTTTAATAAACTTTTAAACATGTAATGCAAGTAGGAAGAGGCAGGGCTTCACAGTTCAAGAAGTCAATAGATCTGTTTCAAGTATTACACCATTTACATTGAACATGTGAAATAATGATCTATGCGTGCTATAGGTTATTATTAAATACCCTCCAAAAGCATAATATGTCTACTTTAAATTAATGATGGTGTAGTGTAGAAGATGTGAGCCCTGAAAAGAGACACCTCACACATCGGTCCATTTTTCTACAGGTTAGCAAAGAGACCACGGGGGATAGAACAGCACGTAACTGTATTTGTCTGGTTCTATTTTCAGACCTTATATTTCTGTAGGCTCTGCTAGTGTTTGTCCAACAAAGACAGGCAGACCGCAGCTAAGTGGCTTATGGCACAAATACACTTCTGAGCCACAACAGGTGTGCGACTAAAAGACTTTAAATAAAATCAGATTTCACATGATGGGCTAAAAACTAAGAGGAAAGTAGTGGATGTCAAACATGTGGTGAGTATAGACCCATTTAAAGTCTGTAAACAAACACATTCTTGAATGGAACGTAAAGCGATTTCGATGGAGAAACTTGGATTAGCAGAATGTTATAAAATGTGAAAGAAGGTGGGATTGACAACTGACATCTGCTACATTTCAGTATGGTTAGAAATGATATTTATAGTTTTTTTAATAGAAAGTGAATCGGAGCCAGAGTCCATGGAGCCGGAGGCGCGCCCATGCTCACTTCCTATTTGGAACCCAGCGGCTAGCAGGTTAGCGATGTCCATTTATATATACAGTCTATGGTTTTATTGGACAAACATGTTGACTAGTATTTCTGTCTCTGAACATCTGATAACATTTTAAAGGGTCTATATACATGTAGTGGCAGTAGTAGTACAGTAGTACAGTAGTAATACTTAGTCAATACTGTGGCAGAATGCAACAAGTAGCCTCAGTACAATAATTTTCCATATTATTCCATTTTTATTTTTTGAAGTAATGATACCTACTTGAGAACATTATACAAGATATACAAGACCAAAAAGCAGGAGTAATTGTAGCCAGTATCCATAGTCAAAGAAGCAGCTGAATTTGTAATACTGCAGTGTTAAAATCCTTCCCTGCACTATAGTAATCGTAGTAGTAATAGTACTTTTGCAGGGGCCGCTACAACTAACGGCATTAAACAGGTGTGAAGCATTGACTTTCTAATGATCCAATCTCCCACATTGCAGATGTCTCCGCAGCATGGGGACCACAAGGACCACATGGTGAGTATGTTTTAGCACCAGGACGTAATTACTTTTACCTGACAAGCACCCCTACCCCTCCACTCCCCCCTCTCCCCCCACTACCTCCCCCTGAACTTCAAAATGAGCCGATTACACGCACAATTTAACCAGCAGCCCTATCATCTGTCTCCACATGCAGCTAACAATATAAAGCCGCCATGTTTGAGAGCAAATCTTTCAAGTAAACAGCATGGACAGATGGTAATGGGGATACAAGAGTAGTAGTAGGAGTAGTAGTGATAGTAGTTGTGGTATTAGTATTAGTGTATTAGTAATCTTTTTCTATTTTTTTTTTCTATTTTCATGTTTCCAAGTTCTTATAAGTTCTAGTAATAAAGCTATAAGTAATAAAGCTCTCTGGATGGGTAACAGTATGTGCAGTAGGCTAGTAGTAGTAGTAGTAGTAGTAGTAGTAGTAGTAGAAAAAGACGTTACATGAAATATTGATATTTTATATTTAAAACATTTTTAATTTAAATATTTGAGATGCTATAATAAAGCTCTGTGGACATGTAGAAGTAGTAGAATGCTAGTAGTTGTAATTTTGATAGTATTAGTGGGATTAGTAGTTCGTTTTTTAGTTTTTGTTTATTTAATGTGTCCTCAACATACAATGTAACTTAACAATTACAGATAAATTTTACACGGAAAAACAGATTTCAGAGTAATAGCAAATTACTAACTAACCTCTGCGTCTGAGCGTTTATATTTGCAATGTTGGAAAAAGAGTGGAATGAAGTGTGACCTGATAAGCTCCCAAGTAATTATAAGACAAAAACAATAACATTAAAGCTTCACACATCAGTTGGTGTCCATAATCTTGTATCACTTGTTGTTAAACATTAAGTGCATATAATCAATTCGTACATTTTGTCATCCATATTAAAAACAACATTACAAAGCCATCTGCTGCTGCTGTTTGTCACTATATTTGAAAACTTTATGAGGCTACGTTCTCTGTGGATGAGTAGTAGTAGCAGCAGCAGCAGCAGCAGCAGCAGCAGCAGGAGGAGGTGGAGCAGCAGCAGCAGCAGCAGCAGCAGCAGCAGCAGCAGCAGCAGCAGCAGCAGCAGCAGCAGCAGCAGCAGCAGCAGCAGCAGCAGCAGCAGCAGCAGAAGTAGTTGTAGTAGTAGTAGTAGTAGTAGTAGCAGCAGTAGTAGCAACAGTAGTAGACATTGTAGTAGTATTCTAATCAACAATTCATTATTGCATATAAGAAAGAATATTTTGAATGCTACAAGTGTGAGTGACAGCAGTAGTAGTAGTAGCAGTAGTAGACATAGTAGTAGTAGCAGCAGTATTCTAATCAACATTTCATTCCAGCATTTCAGCTTGTTTATTTGCAAAGACTACTGGGAAAATGCGGTAAAAATCAGATTCTGGCTTCAAAGAAAGAATATTTTTAAACGTTACGAGTGTGAGTGACAGCAGTAGTAGTACCAGTAGTAGACATAGTAGTAGTAGTAGTAGCAGTATTCTAATCAACATTTCATTCCAGCATTTCAGCTTGTTTATTTGCCAATATAGCTGGTAAAGTGGGGTAAAAATTTGACTCTGGCTTAAAAGAAAGAATATTTTTAAACGTTACGAGTGTGAGTGACAACAGTAGTAGTAGCAGTAGTAGGCGTAGTAGTAGTAGTAGTAGTAATAGTAGTAGCAGTATTCTAATCAAAATTTCATTCCGGCATTTCAGCTTGTTTATTTGCAAAGACAGCTGGGAAAATGGGGTAAAAATCTGATTCTGGCTTCAAAGAAAGAATATTTTGAACGCTACGAGTGTGAGCGACGAGCTTAGCATTCGTAATGAGACAGAAGAGCTCCTGGATGGCTGCATTTCAAAGACTTTCTCATTTCCAGGAAGTAATTGAAAAGATGGCACATTGCGCACGATGCCGACACGCCGGCGTCCTGCTGGGTGTCCGTAATTACACGCGTCAAATTAGCCGTGATGAAACATTAGCCTGTATTTCATTGGAGCAGTGGGTAAGGATACAGAAGGAGCAGAGAAAGACAAGCTGTTTTGAATTTGACTATTAGACAGGTGACGGCTGGAGCCCGACCCCAACAAGAGCGGATTTTAATGAAGCTTTCAAAACATGGGGAAATATTTTATTGACAGATGGAAAGATGGACAGCTGAATGCAAATTACATTTAGACGAATAAAAAGTATAACTTATTTCTATTGAAGTTATGAACAGGTGTTTGAAAGTGTTTGAGTCGGGTCTAGTATGGGCCTCTGTGATTTGAAATGAATGTAAAAGTAAATTATTAGTTATTTTCATATTTGTTTGGTTTAAATCAGTGGTGCCAGAGAAGCCAAAAATGGAAAAAGTACTGTTACTTCAGTGGTAGTGGTTATCACGCAGGTAAACTGGACTCAAATGCAGCACAAGGAATACAGACAAACCTAAGTCTTATTTCAGTTCAACAGACAGTGTCCTTCAACAGGTAATGCTTAATATGACAAATTAGACTGATAAACAACCAAAGAATATATGTCTCTATTATTTATCAACTTAAATATCCTCCAAATAAGAAAAATCTCCAATAGAAAACAAGCTGGGAATGAACACAGAAACAGGCCTGAACAGAAAGTAATTCAAATTCGGATTGCAGAATGCACAAGGGCAACAACAGGATTTGCTCGAGTGTCTCTCTTGACTGGTCAACAATCTAACAAAGACTGACGGAGCAGAGGGAATATATATAGGCTACCCT
>KN478447.1:12753-36570 GCA_000787095.1 Periophthalmodon schlosseri
AGCTTATTGTGAGACAACCGCAGGTACTGCAGACCGGGCAGCTTGTTCAAGTACCCTGCTCCAATACTGTCAATCTCATTGTAATCAGCGTAGAGCATTTCCAGTGAACTGGGCACTCCGGCGGGAAGTTTCCTCAGTTTGTTGTGGCTCACATCAAGTGACAGCAGCTTCTTCGGCCCTTTAAAAGCCCCTGCAATACTTTCTGAAGTTAGCTCATTATGCTGAAGGTTGATTGATGTCAAATTCTCCTTGTCTGTCAAAAGTCCACCCGGGAATTTGGTCAACTTGTTGTGCGTCATCTTCAGCTCATCCAGAGATTTGGAGGGAGGAATGATGGGCTCAGTGATTAGATTGTTGCTAAAAAACAGCTTCTGCAGGGCTGTAAGCTTATCAATAGTGCCCTTTTCTATTTTAGCATTGGTTAGATTGTTATTATCCAGTACTAGCCAACGCAGAGTGTCTGTGACATTATCAAAAACTCCTGCCTTGATTTCTTCAATTACATTGTTTTGAAGGTACAAGTACTGAATCCCAGTTGGAACTACAGGCACAAATTTCAGATTGCGGCCATCACAGTACATGGCACTGCGGAAATTTATAGGACAATCACATTCCTGGTTACAGCTGGGGCTGGGGACATGAGCTTGTTCAGCGTACCTGTAGTCGTAGTCATAATATTGGCAAAGGGCCATGCCTACCAATATGGTCATAAGGGATACACGAAGCGATAACATGATGACTGCAGACAGAAACTAGATAAAAAAGAGGGAAAAATTAGGAAAGTTTTTTACATTTCAAATGTAAAATAAAGTCTATGTACCCAATGTTCATTCCTCCAGTAAAGTCAGTTCTACTGGACATCAGTGACCTAACCCCTTGATTGGTCCTGCATAAAGACAGCATTTCATAACCCCATATCTGCCCATTGTTTACCCAATGCACATGCATATCTTTCACACCATTAAAATACATGGATTTAAAAACATTTCAGTTAAAGTCATACTGAAGTGCATTCATTACAAAACAAAGGGGAATGCTGTTTTGTGTTTAATGCTATTCAAATCCACTTAAAATATGATTGTATTATTATAATATTAACGTATTATCCTCTTCTGAACTGAACAATATATATTTTATAACAAAGTACATCACTGCCGTCTGTCTGTTTCAATACATCACATGTCTTCAGAATCCATGCTTGCTGCATGAAGTTAAATATGCACATTAAACAAGCCAGAGCTCAAATGTTGAAATATAAATGACAAAGAAATCTTACCTATTCTTTAGTCTCTTGGTGTGCACAGAGTGGAAGGCCAGTACAAAAGAAAACTGTAGTTTAAAAGCTCAAAATCTCTAGAGAAAAACACGGGGGAGAGGAGAAAGGGGAGGAGAGAGAGTGCTGATGGAGAGACAGAAGGAAAAAGGCAGTTCAGGGGATGGATTAGATGCTGATGACATCTTTATTCATTTAACATGTCGTAATGTCTGGTAACAAACTTTAAATACAAAAAAAGTTATAAAACTAATGATTCAAATCTGTCGGATACATGTGGAAAAATGAGAACAAAAATCCTGGCTTCTATTGAATGCAGCCACTGGTTCTGTCAATAAAGGAAAAAAAAATAATGGGGGATTGGATTTGGAAAATCTGACAAATAAGGCAGACACAGACATCTTATGTAACAAATGCTGAGAGTTTTTTATGCTGTGAAAGTGCTGACTGAAACACCAAGTCAACACTTTATCTAACCAACAGTATAAATTTAGTTACTTGTCAAAACTGATCTGGTGAATCAAGTACATTTAAGATTTAAACGTAGGATTATATAATTAAAGGTTGGTATTTCTCTGACCATAACCTCCCCCTAGACGCACACAGTTTGAGGGCAGGGCTCACCAAATGCTACATCACTTCAACAGTCGTACATCACACTGTCAGAGCATACTGTGATTTGACACCTGGCTCTGATTGGTCACAGCTATGTCTGTTAAACTGATACTGGCCTCTTCTCACATAAGAGTTTCTCTGTTGGTAGAGAAAAGGCTGTTAAATTATAACTTGAAACAAAGATGTATAATGACAAAGCTAATGAAAATATTTTGAAAAATGACAGTGCTCCCAGGGATCCATCCAGGAGGTCTCCAAAATATAATTCCAAGCCACCTGTCTGTCTCCTTCCAGCGCAAAGGAGCAACAGCTCTACTCTGAGCTGAGGACTTATATCAGCATCTTCACCACAAAATATGATATACTGACCATTCCCACACAAATCCCAACACTGTGACTTTAACCTCTTTTTACGACAAATGGAAAATAGCTCTCAATGCTAGCTCTATTTGGTCTTGAATACTTTGTAATTGTACATTTTTTTGAAAAACAAATGAAATGAAACCAGTGTTTGACCTGAAATTAAAGTTGTTGTGTTGCAAGCTTCCAAATAGTAAAGTTTAATAAGACATCTAAGTCTATACTGGTTTGAGACAGACAATTTAAAATAAAGGACTTGAGTGATGTTCATTTTATTTTATATAGTGTTTGTAACATTGACTTATTTATCTCCACTCTCATGGTGCAAAGGTAAACTCTGAGATGTTCTCCAGAACTGACTGTGGTGCATGGATAAGGTTTCTGGTGTCCATACACATGGTGCTCCTAATGTACATTAGTTTAGGCACTTTTCTTCCATATTGAGAAGAGCTGGACACACAGGGATTGATGGTGGTAAAACTTTAAAATAATAACTAATTTGATGGATCATATTTGGATTTTGGATTAGTGTGAAGTGTTTTGCACATGTACAAGAATAGACTGGAATGCTGAAGTACTATTTTTGCTGTCTTACTTTTTTGCCTGGTCTAATATATTTCCATTACCTAAAATAAAAGACTCTGCAGTGTGAGAATTATTGGTCAAACCAACTTGGTTGTTTTGGGGGCAAATGCTCTTTAAAGCCAAGACACCTTACCTACTGTTCTGATAGTGTGGTACCAGAGGTAGTCTGGGTGGGATGAGACGCAATTTCCACAAGACGAGACACGAGATGAGATTTTGACATAATTTGTATTTTATAATAAATAAACTGTGAGTTTCAGTTCACAATTTTGGCCTTTTTATTTGTAATAAAATGTTATGTTGTTGCTGTCATTGTAGAACTGCTTTGGCTATGGCTTCTCAGGATCTGTAACTCATTAGTGCTTAACCATGTTTTTTGTCCAAGCCAAACGTAAGCACATGGGGGAAAAAAATCACAAGATAATTTTTCTGATGTGTGCACAATCTTAGGGCAATTTTATCTTGCGAGAGATCCTTTGTCAAATGATCTCGCAAGAGATTTCATGTCCTCCCCAGACATGTCTCCTCTATTTGTTCAGGACGCCCTTTTCTCATTAGCCTTACCAACATTAGGTGCCTTGAGAGAGTACAGGCTAACCAGAAGCAAATGTGCACTAACAATAGTGTTTAAGCTTCATACAAAATGTACCAATTCCTGTGGTGTACTTGTAGCCAAACAAAGAAATCCATCAGTGTTTAGCAATAGAGAGAGAGAGAAAGAGAGAGAGCACTAATGAGAATGAGATGTCTTGCACAACTTTGGAGCTGTTAATATAGAGAAGATTGTTCACGGCTGCAGTGTCATATAGACTATTACTTTACAGCCTATGCAATACAGCACATGCTCACAAATCTCTCTCTTTCTCGCTGCCCAACTAGACACAGGTACATTTGAAATGACTTATATGATTCAGCATATCAACTTTCACAAAATTATATACACACAGACATAATTTGCATCAAAACACAGTAAGTAAATAAAAAACCAGCACCCATATCAACATGCTTACAGACGCCTACAGCAGGATCCAAGTGCATTAACAAATAGTGTTATTTTGGGACGCCCTGGCACAGAAGCACATAGGCTTTGATAACACCTCAGACAGCACCTTCTGTTGTCTGCATGCTGTGGCCATGTGGTAGCTCTCCTTATGTTGCCTCATGGACTCCCATGTGCTGCAGATAAGAATATACCGTTCTTCTGGTTCTTTTCAGTCACACATATTTTGTGTGCTGATTTGTATAGAATCAATTAAACATGTTCCATAAAAATGAGAGGGCTGCAATTAATATTGTTAGTCAAGCAGGGAATCAGATACAGTACCTTACAGATTTGATTTGCATGTGCACTGTCTTTAGTAGTTTTTATTTTGGTTTTAGCAATCTTATTCACTTGCTGGGACATCAGTTGTTCTTCCTTTTGTCTTTGACATTGTAAGCTTACATTTAATTTACTTAAGGTTTATTACATACATTTTACTATGTACAAATTTTATGTTAAAACGTTACAATAAAATGTACAATGAATCACCTGTATGATGTTTGTACCTAGTAAAGGGTGAAATTCAAGTTTTTCTCCTTGATTTCACTGTGAAAAGACAGTAGACAAGACACACAGTCGCCACATGGGGGCGACAGATAACTGGGCTTCATTGACTGAGCAACAGAGCAAAGATTGGAGTGAGAAAAACCATTGACACTCATTTTACAGTTTTATACTTTGTTTTGAGATAATCATATTTCACATTTGTTTGTGCTCATGTTGGGATAAGATGCCTTTTTATTTCAAGTATAAGTTTAAATATTAAGTAATATAATATAGAGGGATTCTATTGCAAAAAGTCACAAATGTATAATGCAAATACTTACTTCTTTTGCCTAAGTTTGGTATCAGGATGCTATTACATAGTTTGTTACATTAGTTGAAAGCAGTGCTGACTTACTTACTTACTCCATAAGTTCAGGTTTATTTCCCACAAATCAAAGTGATGGTTCATACATGACTCATGCATTGGCTATGATAGTGATATCCAAATATACTATATACAGGATGTATTTATATACTGTGATCAGCAAACTGTATGATGTGAGTTTATACAATAAATAACACCTGGATTTTATGTCTTTTTGTTAAATATACACCTAGCCATTTGTTGAAGCATTTTTATAATCTACAACTGTTTTAGTTAAAAAAAAAAAAAGTACCATAAAGAACAAACTCCTTCTCTTTTTGTGTATTTTAGGTCCTAACATTGAATCACAAGAATCTATCTGATCCTATAGAAGCCGTCATTCATGTGTTCAAACATCTGTAGCAAAGCAGTGATGAGAAACAGGAGGTCAGATAAAAGTCAAAATGAGATTGACGACTTCACAGGTAATCGTGAAGTTGAAATGCCAGACTTTTCAAGCGGATTTTTATTACATTTGCCTTTACAATCCATATCTCTGCCTTCTTTTATATTTGTATACCACATTTGTATATATAAATGAATACATTAATCAATAAACTCCTACTTTTTACATCAATATTTTTATTTTCCGAGGACACCTTAGTGGGAGCCCCTGCTCCAGAAAAAGAGGAACACCGTTGTTGGAGATATATTAGTCTGAGCTATGGTAAGTGCTTGTGCCTTTAAGAAAAGAGAGATTTGTTTCAACTTGTTGTTGATTTGTACACATACAGCATTTATATACAGCGTCTATACAACATTCACTCCAGGAGCGGGTTCTATGGGCATACCAGTCTACACATGTCCCACCTCTGCACTGGTATATGAGGAACAACAGGGCAAAACCAAACAGACATTAAACGATGTAACACAAGATGGAAATACAAACATGCAAAAAGTCTTTGGGCATGGCTTCGAAAACATATATGGTTTATAAATGGCTTTATGGAACAACATACTATCATAACAGGGCTACTAAAACAGCTAAAGTAAGCACAAGAAATCATGATAGGATTTTATCTGCAGGTGAGACAATACAACTCAGATTGTGCAACAATATACTCAACATTGTTAATTCTACACAGGAACATTACATTCGACCAGTTTGTATAGTTATAAAAGACACATGTCTGCCCTTGATGCCTGCTCTACAGGCCAACTTAAATTCTCTTATTTGGTGTGGGTTCTCCATCATATTCCTTAGTTGTTATTATACATTTCATTGCATTTGTGATCTTAGACAATGGAGTGGTTATAAGTCCCTTCAGAAAATTATCCCTTCTGGAATAATCAAAGTACTTCTCATTCTGTTTACTTGTGTGTGGTTACTCACAAAGAATACAACAGAGGACATGTCAAAAATCGTGCTAGTTTCATCAGTAAACAGCTGAACATTCATACTTTTCTAAAAATGATATGTTTGGAATGGTTAGCGTTGATGCTTTGTGCAGTGTGTCTAATAATGACATCATCATCAGTGGACAACATTTGGGGTCAGTTTTGGTGCTGTGGTCAAACACTCTTAAAACATTTGCACACTCATTTACACTTGCAGAGTTTGAGAACTCTACTTCTTCCTGTAGTTGCCGAGTTGGATGGCAGAGCGGTCAAAGACACATCTGAAGGTGACTGGCTGGATCTCCCAGTAAGACACAGGATTACTGAACAGACTGATGCCGGAGTACATGGCCTTTTTAGTGTTGAAACCAGGAGGGCAGAAGTCCTCTGTTCCAATAGTGGCAATCTTGTTGGAGTGGAGGTAGACCACCTAGAGAAGAGATTTTCATAATCACAATGTTTAGTCCTGGAGTGAGATGGCAATAATGATAAGTTAGGTTTCACCAAATAAAGCATGTAGAAGAGCATAATAACAGACCCCCACATTGTGGTTCAAGAAAGTCAAATAAATGTCTTTGATAAAGATGTACTACTGAAAAGTAGATTGAAACTATATACCAAATGATTACATTATAAACTCACAAAGAGAACTTTCAATCCCTTTGTAAAATGTCAGCTTTACATTACACTTGACAAATCAGATCCAACACACAGTGTACTGTGATGATTTGCTTTCAATACTGCTGTCTGTATTTGTATAGTAGTGCATGTACCTGGATGTATTTGTGTTCGGGCAGGCCTGCAGGAACACTGGTCAGGCCGTTGTTGTCGAGGTGCAGCTCTCGCAGGTGGGGCACGTTGGCCAGAGTGCCGTTTTCCACTGAGCTGATCTCATTGTAGCTCAGGCCCAGTCTGGAAAATTGGCAAAGACCAACAGAAATGTATGAGGACTAAATCATTGGCGTGAGTGTCCACTACTTTTAAAAAAAATGTATATATATATATATATACACATATATAAGTGAAACAAAACATACTTTGTAACAGTTTATAAGATGAAAATCTTAATATGTCTGTTGATACTTACCGGTGACATAGAGATGGGCGTAGCAGGCGGCCTTGCCCACCTTGTTGGATATAACAGCCTTGTAGACCCCTCCATGGGCGTGACACGCGCTGCGGATCAAAGCTATTAAAAACAAAGGTTTATTAAAGGAAACAATTATTGCAAAACTACAGCTGTGAGAATATTTGAAAGTCATTAAAATCATAATTACTTGGCCAGTTGTTTCAGGCCTTTAAGGCTGTCTGCTGTCACTTTAGTGATTTTGTTTCCATCAAGGTGCAGTTCAGACAGAGAGCTGGGCAGACCTGGAATATACAGGGATCAACTTGCAAATTGATTTGTCTCAGACTGATTGGATATAGGATTTCCATAATTAATCAATAATCAAGGCTCTTGTATACCTTTGGGGATTTCTGTGATGTTTGTATCTGCAATGCGGATGTAAGACACTCGTTTGAGGTCAGCAAATGCATTGGGCTCCACTCCGGCACTCTTCAGAGGGTTTGAACCAAGCTCTAAAAACAACAACAAGAGCAACAAGAGAAGATAAGAAGGACTATGCGAATCTAAACGGTCACATTCTTCTATGGGACAGCTGAGCTACGTTATGAGTCAACAGTGTTGAGCAACAAAAATGCCAAGTTTCACAATTCCAGATGCTTTCATAAATGCTGTGGTCTAGTAAAAGTTTCTTGGACAATCTACTTAATAAATACTTAAATACATGCAATGGCAGATGACATGCGGTTTGAAATATCATTTCATACCCATGACAATCATGTGGGCCATGCCCTGGAAAGAGGCCTTTTTGAACTTGGTGATCTGGTTCTCGTGGATGCGGAGCTCCTGCAGACTCTTGGGCATGTTGGCGGGCACGTCCTTCAGCATGTTCTTGGACAGGTACAGACGCTGCAGTTTGGTCAGAGGGGTCAAGGCCTTGGCATGGATCACTGTGATTTTGTTGTTTACCAGAATCAGAGCCTGCAAGCAAAAAACATAATAAGTCACTCCAGGGTTTCCACGGCAAGACCTGTCCCTCCAAGCATGCAGTAATTGTTTATTAATTTTTTACACCAGATGCCCTTTCCCAATGCAACCTTCCCTTGATCCTCTTGAGATGTGACATGACCTTCTTTTCTTTTGTATTTGATATTGAGAGCAGATCAGCAGACAATATGAAGTATGGAATTCTTTTCTCTTAAAAGGACAGTAATGTAACTGTGGAAACCGCCCAGACCATCAGACAGAGGTATTTATTACAAGTACAAAACTACCAGTAAGTTTGAGGGCCTGAAGCTGAATAGTTTCCATGCACCTGGGACCAGTGAATACTTCTATGCCAGAGGGACCTCAGAGAAGGAGAATAACTGGGGCTTATCTTTGCGCCTGAGTTAACTAAAAAGCTCTTATTTTGAAATAGCTGTAAATGGTTTTACACCTGATTACCGACTTTAAAATGTAGGCAAGTACCAGAAGACAAGTTGCATAACCACACACTTACATAATATGACAGATGATGCAAAGGCAGAGAAGGAAACTGTCTTACGTGTAATCCTTTAAGATTTTTGAAATCATTTTCTTTGATCTCTGTGATTTTGTTGTTCTGCAAGTCCAGTAGAGTAGTATCATCTGGAATGTCTTCAGGGACTGCCTTCAGACCTAAACACAAATAAATAATGTAAAAGGCTATGGATACACAAGCCCTTTAGTGATCATAGCTCATGCTTGGGTAATCAAACCTCAAAAGGAAATTGGTAGAGAATGGCTTCCTTTTGCATTCATGAGTCATGCCTGAAGTTGTAAGCTGCATTTAATTATCACTGATATGTAAGCTCCGGAGAAGAGATAATGGAAAAGGGTGAAGTAATTTTTTTGCACTACATTTTCACACAATAGACTATGTATGATTCATAATGGTATTTAAATCTAAGCCAACTCAGTGAGAAACTCTGGTCCTAGACAGGAAAACTCACATCAATAAGCATTTCGTTTGTGCAGTTGGCCCCAATGTACACACATTGGACATTGAACAAAACCATGAAAAACACTCGTTAAAAGTCACATTCATGCACCTACAGGAATCCCTGCCAACCCCCCGAAAAGATACCAAGGTTCATAACAATTTTCATTTCAGAAGAAGAGGCATAAAATAAACAGTTCAGACAAAGGTGCTTCCTCGTCTGGACACTTCATTTATGAAGGTAGTGACGTAGTGGGTTTTCGGCAGCTACGTTTGCTCCTCTGTCAGCTTTTCCAGTCAGCTCTGCAACGAACAACCTCAAACCACCACAGCTGTTTGTGGTCAGGGCCATCATCACGACTCCATATCATCTACTTCTACTATACAATTCTACACTCACTCAATACAAGACTCCTATTTAATATGACTGTAATGCAGGCTGAATATTTTATATGGAATTAAAACACAAGATTTAAATGATTTTTTAAATGTTTTTTAAAGTCTCTTTTTTTAAAGTCTTGTGGCAGCAGTGGTTACATTAATACATTTTTTATCAGTTGTCTACTTGCTCATCTACAGTGCTCAGTAGTGATTGATTGCCAGCTCACAGCTCGCAATCAATCACTCTCACATTCATTCACTTTTCATTTCAAAATGAGATCTTCCAACCACTTGGTTCCCAACCTTTTTCTCCCAGCGACTCCTGTTTTTCAGGATACGCTAGTGACCCCAACATCCTTTTCCTACCCAACAAACCACTATCTGATAAAGACAAATAAAATTGTTTATGGTTTTAAAACATGTTGTAGAACAGTAATCATTACAAAATACTTAATAGTAACAGTTAACATGCCACCCCTCATTATTATTCAATGAGCCTTATTGAACTTCTTTATAGACCCCCCAGGGACCTGTTGAGAATACTGTTTTAAGCCACTGACATATATTTTCAGGAATACTGTCTTTATCAGTTTTTGTCAATCCTGTAGCAACCAATAATGTAATAACAGTCAATAATGTAATGACAGCCAATAACGTAATAATTTTGGCAAAGAATAAATGTAATGAGCCCATAATGTAATAACAGCCAATAATGTAATAACTATGGCGAGTCAATAATGTAATAAGTCAGTGGCTCTCAAACATTTCACACCAATTACCGCCAAAGAAAAGATTTGGCTTTCCGAGTGCCACCAGATCTAAACCAGGTCTGTGACAGGACTATTCCAGGACTAACCTAAGGCTAAAAGTGGACTACAGCATGTCCACTGTTGTTCTAAACCAGAAATGATCCAAAGGTGGACAAGAAAGTGGATACAATGAACTCAAAATTAGACAAACCTACAAACTGAAGAGCTCCAAGTACCACCTGAAGGAGCTTGTGTATGGTTATTATAGCTTTTAAATATTTTATCTGATAATGTAATAACTGCAGCCAATAATGTAGTAATTTCAGTAATTATTGTCAAGGTGTTATTACGTTATTGGCTCACCATAGTTATGACATTATTGGCCTGTTAATACGCTATCGACGTATACATTTAAACTTGGCCAAAATTATTAAGTTATTGGATGCTATTACATTATAGGTTGCTACAAACCCCATTAGACTTGTCATACTGAGCAGACTGTTCCAGGCAGGCCTGTTTGTGTAGGTCCACATATGAGAACATACATCAGCACAGTACAGTGTGTATGTTTATTCTTTAAAGTGACTGAGTCTGACTTTGTGCGTGCCAGCAGGTCTGGAGAACAGATGGAGCTCCGGTTCAACAGTGCAGAGGCAGATGTGGACAATCCTGCTGTGGCCCTCCAACTCACAGAGCACTGAGGTAATGGAAGAGCTTTCAATATGAACAATATGTCATCTGTCTGTAGATGTCCATATGGCCCTGTGACCCCTAATCCTTCTGGTCAGCTAAATTGTTTAAAGATGCAATATGTAACTTTTCTTTTGGAGAGTCAGCCCCCTGCTTTTCCCTTGCTTTTCTGTATTGCATAATATTCCACAGCAAGGCCTTAAAATTATTATTACTTATATTTATTAAATTACATGTGATTTTGTTGCTCAAAAATACCTTGGACAACATGTATTCTTCACAGATTTGACATGTAACTTGTTTCTGTGGGATAGCTGAACTGGGGAATAATACAAGCAAGTGATAGACCCGCCACCAAAAAGTTACAACGTGCACCTTTAAGCTATGTATAAAAAAACTACCATTTTGATTACTAACACATTTTAGTCATCTTGTCCATTTGAAGTTCCTTCTTTGCACAACATTTAACAAGACATACAAGTTAATATGACTAACAGGAACCTTCTATGATGAGGTTTGTGCAGTGACTCAAAATGTGGTTGATGCTTTAACTCAGATTGGACAAACACTGGCGATGTGGACCAAACAGAGCTGACAACACTTAAACAGTTTTGACTGTAAGACCCTATCTAACTGCCGCTATTTGACCTGGTGAGTCATTTTACATTGGAAACTGGTAATGACTGTACTAACTGGAACATGTTGAGGCATTTGGTGAAAGTTTATAGTACATTTGAACTTTATAAAATATGTTATCTACTGTAACACAGTAATATCCAGTGACTTTTAGAGGCATAATATCTAGCCATAACAGAACATAATGTCCCAACTTCATAAGCATTTTTTTGTGCTATTTCCTCTGATAAGTTGCACGTAAAACCCATGCAAAATACTATAATGCTATTTACACGCTTGTCTAATTCCATTGTTGTCAAAATTAGACATCTAGAGAAAGGCATGGTTCCCAAACTTTTGAGGCCAAGACCCGTAAATATGTAACAACCCTGGACACCCACAGTTAAAATAAATAGATCGCAATAATGTAATTAACGTGTACAGTCAGGTTTAGTATCGTGTATTAGAATCGTTGTAGTATGTATGTTGTAGTATGTAATGAACCTAATTACACCTAAATATACCATTTTAATTCCAAAATAGGTAAATACAGTATCATCATCTTTAAACTATATCTTCAATTCATCTTGTCACTTGTAACTAGAGCATCATCCAGAGACTGCTTCAGCTGCCATTGTGTGTGGTCTTATCTACAGTACATATAATGTTATCTTACCCAGGTCGGAGCACTGGATCACTCTCAGGTGACATTGGCATCTGAATGGGCACTTGGGACCTGCACCCGGCACAGGGAAGTCTGGGACCCTGGACATCTGGTCACCAGAACCAGGTTCGTCCTCCATCATGAAGTCCATGAACCCGGACTGACGAAAAGGCAGAGCCCAGCAGGCAGAGACCAGCAGCAAGGAGAGACAAACCGACCTCATGGTGCCACTATCGGGGAGCCTGAGGAGAGCAAAGGTAAAGATGCATTCTGTGTGTGAGTTTATTGAGTGAGAGGCTGAAATCTGAGCCAGACAGAGCAGTTGTAATGGACTAGACTTACAGCGGTAAAGGTGAGAGGGCCAAGGTTAAAGAGGTTACGGGAGCACAGGTTTACAGACGTTGGTATTTAAATGGTTTTGTTGTTATTTATGTGGCCATACGGGGTTAGATCGAGATCGAGATTCAGTCATTTCTTGTTCTCAATTATCACTTTCATCTTTTTAATTGAGAGGTCTACAGCCAATCCTCAATCACTAGAAGCATCTGGTTTGGAGCAGAGTTCAATTCAATTACATTTTGATTTGTTTCTAATATGACAAAATAAGATTAAATTGAAAAATGTGATTGATCGTCATTAAGAGAGGAAAAAAATTATTATTTTTTTTATTCCCAGACCCAAAATCTTTAGCTGACATTAAAAAACCCATTACCATTCACCACTTTGAGAGCTCATCTTCATTCTCACGCACTAGTTTGACTTCAACTCAAAATTCCCTGCTCCATTTGCATTGACAAACACAGGATCATCCTCCTCAATGCTACAGTAATTGCAGAGCGGCCATAGCCACAGATTCTAACAAATGATGTGGGAAGAGTTCGTCTGCAGTGGACCTTAACCTAAATGTCATGATCCAGGACGAAAACCGATCCAAAACATTCTCTGCCTCCTGTCTCTGTGGCATGGCTGAGATTCAACGTGAGTTTTTAGGGAAGACAAAATGTACAGTTGTCTTTGAAAATACACCCCTTTGTTTGGACGTATCAAGTTTACAGTGTGAGTTGACTTCTGGGAGGATTAGGCAGGCAGATCAATGACTTTGAGCATGACACTTCTACCGTATCTCTTGTGTGTGGCACTGGTGTATGAATGCGTTTTGATTTGTGTGTGATCTGTCGGTGCTTACTACCTCTATGAATGACAGACTTATTTAATGTTTCAATGATTAGACTTTGCTGACTTTGCCTGCAAGCCCAAATTAGATTTTTTTTCACCATATTACCATAGATGAATAGAGGATTTCTTCACCATATTAAGAACATTTGCCACATTTGCTGTATGAATTTCTTTGCCTTGATTTTGGAGCAACGTGAGAGTAAAATAAACAGTAAAGCAAGAATATATGAGACTGTAAATGTGGGTTAAGTCAGGTCATGGGATCTCCACTGAGTTACAGAGGCAGTAATTATAGTCCTCTTCCCAAACGCAGCAACTGCTTTGACACACCGTCAGTTTCGTCCTGCGGTTAGTGTCCCATATACTGTATGCACACTCCACTCAAAGTCAACTTCATTCACTGGTACTTCCTTTGTAGACTGGGACTTTATATACAGTTAGAAAAAGTCATTTAAATCAATATCTAGCACCAAGTGTTATGTTGTTTGATATCTGATTGTGGGAAGAATACTAAATGGCACTTCTCTTAGGCAATAGAAAATCAAAGAAAGTCATTGCCTTGCTAAATTAACTGGATCATACCCTGCATTCTCAGTGTGATATCAATAAGTTGCAGGACAAATGCTGCTGGTGACTGTACATTCAGTCAAACTAACAGAAACTTGGGATGTATCAATTTAAACCTGATGCTTTACAGTTTTAGACCAAGCTTGGACCTAATGCCTTTTACTTTGATTCTATTAATTTCAGTTATCAGTTTTCTTAGTGATTTGACACTGCTTACATGGGAAGATAGTGAACAACCTCAGGCCGGGAGGACACGATGTTCCCCTTGTTTAGACAGAATGAGTAATTCTGGCTGTACTGTACCTCCTTATCTCGGATCAACTTCAGCCTTAATCCAACAAAAACTCGTCTGTAGACTTGGCAGGGAGGTCTTGTCGTCTCATTGGATTGGACAAATAGCACATGTAGATGTCTTTGGTTTATTTTATACAACTTGATTGCCAGAGGGAATGGGATTTTTGGCGTAGTTTGCACAGAAAATAGTTTGTCTACAAAGCTGCTGCCGCCATCAAGGTCTAAAGCATCTAAAGGCACTTGGAATAACACAGTTTTCAGTGAACCTTGTCTCCCTGATTTGACCCATGACTACCAACACATAAACACATATACGAGACCACCAGTGAATCAGTAATTTCTGTCCACAAACTCTTTACCTCCCTTTTAATGCAAGACAGACGTCTTCATTCCAATAGGATGTAAAGCTTTTAGCATCTCCCTTAACAGGAATTAATGTGACTCACTTTATAATCAGCCCCTGGAGGGTTTCTTACAGGATTTGACCTTACAAGAGGCTTTAGGGGTTATTGTCTGGTTGTAATGAAATTTTGAATGTGCATTTTGCCCAATTAGTGGTCACAAGGTGCATTTGAATACAGTAGAATCAACCCTATAAGGTAGATATGGTTAAGATACCTGCTGGGCCATTGGCGCCAGGGTCATATAAAGACTTAGGTCAGTCTACATTTTATATCCACAAGATTCTTCTAACCTACATTTTACAGAAATAGATGTTTAGGAATTACCCCCAAGTTAAGTTCTCAGCCAACAAGCATACTGTTTCAAATATTTGATGAAATAGTTGAATGTATGGACAGTGTTGCTAATGAAAGATTTGAACTATTTATCAGATCAAAACCTACAATGAAATTATACAATCTGTGACTATGTTATTTAAGGTTATCATAGTTTTGATTGCATCTGAGATGAGGTGGCTTTTTTCACAGATCTACTGCCAACTTGACCTACTACTAATACTAATACTTCAGGCCAAAACTTGAAGTATTAGTACTTATAAAGTCTACTTTACTTTAAACATAGACATCCAAGTCCATCAACTACTTCAAACAGAAAGCTATAATGCAGGTGAGTTTACTATACAGCCACTAAAAACATTACATCTAAAGTGAGTTAAAATGGAACTTCAAACATGTCTGCCTTTTCAAACCTGTAAGTCATTAAAAAGGGCTTGACCCCAAATAATCTGCATCAGGATTGACATTTCCTGTGATGATGTACCTCTGTACCTCTCTGTACCTCTCTGTACCTCTCTGTACCTCTCTGTACCTCTCTGTACCTCTCTGTCTCTGATGTGTCCCTGATGTGTCCCTGAGTCCTGTTCCAGCTATGGCCTCTCTGTTGCTAATGACTCCCAGACAGGAAGCACTGCTCTGGGAGTCGAGTGGCTTTCCATTCCTTTTATTCCCCATCATTACCTTTCCTTGAACTTTGGCATTTGATAAATTGATTAAAATGTCCTCTACAAACCACTATCAAATCAAGTCAATGAAATGTTAATAATTAGAATAACTGCATCTCCTATATTCAACTAACACAATCCACTAACCAGAACTTAAAGTCAGCTTCTGTCTGCAATGCATTTCTGAGAAGTATTTACAAGGCAACATGACGTCTTAAACACGTGTCCTTTTCAACCCACCACCACGTAAGTGCAAACTCCGCACGACTGTATAAACAGCATCCCAACAGATAATAAAGTAATATAAATCAGTGACACACACTGATTTATGACTGTTAGTAGGAGGAGATCTGGGAATAACAGGGGATTTTGGAGGCTACACGTGTATCTGAAAATATGCAAGAACATGGCCAACAAACAATTCTAGCCATAATGTTCATGTAATGAGAAAATTTGGCCTTGACAGTCTTATCTGGAATGCAGTTTTTGTCCAATCGGTCACTCTGTAAGTAAATTTTTCCCATAAACTTCAAAATCGTTTCTAAGGTACTATTGAAATAACTTAACCTCTACAGATCGATTCCTGGATTTAGATAAATTTGGATAACGTTTTATCATTAATTAAAGATATACTTGACAAGACAAGTACTAAATGCTGATACTTGGTGTAACTTCAAATATTTAGTAACAGTCCATATTCATAATTTACTTTTCCTTGAACTTTGCTGTTTGAATGTGCAGTCATAATATAGCTAGCAAAACCACATTAGCTGTATCCTTATATCAACCGCCCGCCCAGCAGACGCATGGACCAACTGCCCAGTCCAACTGCCTTTGTTCTCTCTCCATCTTCTCCTCCTCTTTCCGGACTGGGCTCTTTTCTTTTATAGAGCATTATCCTGGTTTGTCCTAAAGTTCTAAACAGAAAGACTGACAGGTTTCTGGTGCAGGGCTGCTCTACTGCTGTTAATTCACTCATATTGTAACCTGGAGATCTGTTGCCCAGATGGAAAAAATGCAAGGTCTTCAATGCAAATCTGGGCCTTGATCCAGAACAACCTGCCTCCACTCAGTTTAGTTCTTCTAGCAAAACAAATTTTTCCTCAAGATGTTTAGAAGGGTCAGCAGTGGGCCAAGGAACGAAATGATTCATTTTGTTAGTGTTTTTAGGGATTTTGCATAACGAGATAAGGAGTTGGGTTGATATAAGGAATTTCTGGCTCATTGTGAAGGCCATTTACCCCACAAATATTTACTTAAGTTACTTCAACTAGAATGATTAAAGTATGCACATTAGTGTTGCAAATGTAGAACCCGCAAAGTTTGAATCTATAAGCAATGCATGTTCTGTCTTTTTGTATTTTTGCATTGATTCTCAAAAAATACACTTTTAATGCTTGTTAAACAGGGTTTTGTCCAGTGTAGCCCTGCTTTTCTATTGCAGTCCTAACTTCTATTTCTTTGCTTTGCTACAGTTTTTCCATGTTTCATTGGTCCACTCTGCAGCTGAACCCTATTAGGATTTTCCCTTCTGGCAAAATGGATGTAATGAGTTAGCTGTGCTGTGTGGTGGCATACCGGGAAGCCTCTAGACCTCTTTGATAGAGGAAGCTGTATCATTACAGGATTAATGGTACTATGTGGGTGCCAGGTATACTGTTTTTTATCTCCTCTTCAAAGCTTTTCACTTAAAAGTAGCCATTTTGGTCCAGCTGCTGTGAAGTATATGCCACATAGAGAGTGAGAAAAACGCAGGAGCACAAATATATAGACGCAGATAAGGGTTAAGTGAAAAATGAACTGGTGCAGTGGAAAGTATGAGGCATGCTGAAAAGCTTTTCATTCAAAGTCTCGACAAACAGTAATGAGACAAGCATAAATAAACTGCCTTTGTTGTGTCAGGCGTTTTTCTCATTTACCAAACAACCACAATGAAATAAAGCTTTGCAAATGTTAATCTTTTCCACTTGTTTAACTTTTGCCTCAATCAACCCCACAACTTTGTGTAAACATGGACAAATTAAAACCCTATGAAATTGGAAAAAGTCTTTAAAAGGTAAAATTAAAAAAAATTAACACCCAGTACCAAACTGGACCACAGATGCAGCTAACTGTTAACAAAGCAATCAAATGAAAAAACATGTGTCATTGGGTGGTACAAGGTTAACAGTCAGAAAATTGTGTTACTGGCAAATGGAAGAGACAGCATCAACTACATTGCTACCACACCCCCTTTTCTCTAGCTGCAAGCTTTTCTCTTACTTCTGGAAAGAATTAAGGGCCTCATCACAAAGCCAGAAGTTTTAAGTATAATAAGACATTTCAAGATCTCCAGCCACAAAGGCAAACAATAGCAGAGTTAGGTTTTCTATTCAAAGCAAGTTAGTCATATAGAATTTTACAGTATTGCATCATGACATTAACCAAAAAGTTACCAGTTAGAATGTGCTACGTATTCACAAAACAAAGATGGACCTACCTGTTCACAGTAGACCCAAGGCAAAGTGAACGGAAGAGTGGCGAGATGCGGCTTGAACTCTCAAAAATCCAGCTGAGTGGGGGATGAGCCTATGAAGTGGCCTGTGGGGTAATTGGACACAGAGCGCGTGCAACCAAGATCAAGCAGGTGTGCTCTGTCACAACAAGGGGAGGAGAGAGAAGGAGCGGGAGAGAGAGAAAGAAGGGAGTAGGGCAGGAGGGAGAGAGGGGCGTCCCACAGCCACTCAGAGGAAACAATTGTTGAAGAACTTCCACACTTACGATAGAGAGCGTTACGACGAAGCAGAGGGAACAGAAGGAATGGAGAAGAAAAGAGGCAGAGACGCTCAAGGCAATAAGCAGTGATTGGGCTGCACGCCACACTCACAGTGACATCTGGTAATGATAGGTCCAAACTCAGCGCTGCCTGGTACTGCCTCTCTGTCAGGCTGTCACACTGGACATGCTGGGCCAGAACTGTTCTGTCTCAGCCTCTAAAGTAAAAATCTGCTCTTTGTTTAGGTTTAATGGGGAAGTCGAAACATAAATGTTTGGCAGTGGCTTTGTTTTCTCTATAACGTTAAGTTATAATTGGCATTTTGGGATTTAGATTCACACCAAGCAATACGTATAGCCTGCCCTACATTTATGTTGTGTTATGTTTAGTAAATGCGTACATACATTTTGATGGTATCAAAGTGCATGAATATCATGATAAGATTAAACGTTAGTGTTTCCCTTTCTGGTCTTTGTCTTCAATCAAATAGAAATATTTGATTGATTCTTGTTTAGCTTAACAAACTATAAACTTAATTAATTTTGATGAAGTAAAAAGTCTGATGACAGACATCAATTTGCTCTATCCAAGGCACCTTCTGGAACTACCAAAGTGCATTTGTGGCACACTGTAGGTTTTAAGCCAGATGTCCTTTCTAGAGTTACCCTCTAAAATCTAAAATCTTCAGGGAGCAGTACCATAGGCCAGGGTAAATTACAACACGGTGCTGATTGGTAAATATTGCTTAAAGTTGTTTATGCTACCAAAAGAGGAATCCTTTAGCCAATGTTGGTATGATTAAACTAATGAAATGAATAAGCATCAGCCAAGAGGCACAGGGTCATCAGTGCCTTACAAAAGAGTCATTGTGCCTTCAATGATTCGTGATCGTGACTCTAAATGAAAAGCAGAACTACATGTGTTTCAGTCCAAAGGCAATTTATTGAACTTAACTTTAGCCATCTGCCAGATATTGCATCTTGCTGAATGTCACAAAGGACCATACACTAAAATGTCATATTGAAGTTAGAACTTTTCCAAATGGCAGGCCACCCACAAACTACCAATTTTGGGTTAAAATTACATCCATTGCAATTCAAGTTGTGATCACTGAAAGTAAAGATTTCCCTCAAATAAGCTCAAAGTTTATTTAAAAATTATAAGAAATTGAGTTCCATGTGTGGTGATCCTAAAATATGATCAGTGCTTATGTGAATTAATGGACAAACGCAGGTGTCCAGTGATATGAGGTCATTTTGGACCACTGGTCACAAATAACTCATTTTTAAAAGCTTTAAGGGTTTTAGTTATTGTACTGAGTGAGGGGCTCTTACTGGGTGGTCTTTAGTTCAAACTTATATCTGAACCACTTTTGGCAAATGTACCAACAAACAATCAGGAAAATGACAAATCTGATAAATTCTATGTGAGGATCTGGAATGAGCTGGTGGAAACAGATGGTGCTAGCGTTTTGTTTTTCTTTCGTATTTGTCCTCAAGTATGAATAATAAATTAAATGTCCTAAATATAGTCCAGAGTCACTCTGTACTCTGCTTCATATAACAACAAACACACCAAGACACAAAATACACAGGATTGCAACCAAACAAGGATCGAGCTGTGGCAACGTTCTCATTGTTCTTCTTTTGGCCTGATTAAACAAAAATATGTAACACTTATAGGGCTTTACTGCATCCACTGCTTTAGTCCTGTGCCTGTGCAGACCTGCTGAGCATCAAATGTGAGATTAAATGTGCATCATCAGCCTGTCACTCAACATGCACAAAGACACTGTACATGTATGATCCAGCCTGCTGTATTTATAGATGCTATCTGAATGATTGCTGGGACATTCTGCTCTACAGGTGTGCATTACACATAATTACACCGCTATGAAATCATCTTTGGAGTGTTCAAGATAAGACACTTGAACATTCATGACCTCTGTAATGGATTCTTTTTTGGTGTAGAGCCTCATTGTAAAGAGGAAGATGACTAGTTAGTGGTTTGATACACATTTATAGCTTCAGGGCGTATCTTTTAGTTTTCCCCCTTTCATTTTGTATTTTATTCCCAGAAAATACACAGTGCTTTAGGAACACAGTTTTGAAACTCACTTGTGTTCTCATCTGTGAAGTTTTGAAATATTGTTAATGGAACTAATTTGGGAGATAGAGGTAATTCATTTTTAATACATTTGTGGGATGGTAATATTGATACTTTTTATATTTTGTATTTATTCCAGTATAAGCACTATACTTTTGCTGGTGAGAAAGAATTTTTTTTTGCATTTCATAAAAAAATAATTGTGCTATTTACAAAGTAATACAGTTCACAATGTGGATGTTTTAAGTTTTTTACACTTGTCCTGATTGAGTTGTGATTTTAACCCTTTTTTGTTTTGTCATGTTCTTGTTCTGCTTTAGTCCTGGTCATGTCCAAGCATATAGTCCCTGTTTTGAGCTTGTGTCTGTAGGTCAGCAAGGGCAATACTGATTATCACAATATCAAAATGCAGTATTAGGAGCCTTGTATCTTTGTACTGAATTGTGAGAGCTTGCATGTTTCTCAGCCCTACTGGATCCTTGATGACCATTTTATTTTATGTGGCTTCATGCATAGTTTAGTTTGGATTAGCAGTGACAAGTGCCCTCTCTAAAGTTGTACAGTGGCAATACAAGCACCACCCAGCTGCAGAATCACCGCTATGGGAAATCACCCTCTTCATGTTCTCATATACACAGAATGACCTTACATTTGTGGTTGGAGCTAACTCTATGTCACAGTAATGGGCAAAAATGTTTCACTTTGACAGTCACTGCTGTTTTGAAGCGGATTGATTTACTATTGAACTGGGATCTAAAAGGTTCCATAAATGTCTGATAAAAATGAGATGGCAAACTGAAACCTACCTACCACATATTATTTCTCATAATTGTTATTGTGAATGGTGTTTATACATATATATTTACTATTTTTTAATAATACAGTATTTGTAAGAGTAAATGATTATACTTTTGATAGGTATTATCAAATCATGTTAAAATAAATTAATGGAAATATATTGAAGTATTCTTGCCAACGCTATCGCTCTGATTCTTTTCCCAGTAGTGAGTGGAGGAGTTCTGTTCCTCCCATCTCATCCTGAAGAATGTCAACCATGATGGATAAAGCACACACAGGCATGCACACTCTCACATACCAGGCACACAATTGATCATAATGTGGGAAATGACCTTTAGAGCCACTGTTTTTTCTCATTTGCAGCTAATGAAGTGATCCTGAACAGTTTGTACTGTTTATGTGCTTTTTTAATGCCAAAGCACATTGCGTAACACTCGGTAAATTTGTGGTTATTGGGGTTGTCTATGATAATTCTCACTCGCACCAAATAACTGCAACAGAAAATTGTCTTTTGCGTAATATCCATCTCAAACTGAATGAGACAAGAAGGCTATAATAGAGAAGAACAAACACAGCTGCCTGAACCATGGGAGGACTACATTAAACCACTGGTTAATGGTGATTGTATGTTCTGCTTTATAACCCCCTGTGCTACAGATAAACAACTATCTGTGGATGTATGGAGGACAGGTGTGCTCCTTGCTCCAAACAGCACTGTCTTTGCTCTTCTTATATAAACAGAATTCAGAAATTCCAGCAATCTCTTTTTGGGGGAGAAAGTAGAGGATCGATTTACAACTTTGTTATGCTCAATACATTAAAAAAGAATTTATGTATGTAGAAGTATTTATTGTAAAGGATAAGGAGGGAAAGCTGTCTTCAGAATGAGTCATTTATCAACAACTTTTGACGTGATAGCAATAACTCAAAAATTCCAGCACTAGACCCTGTTCTTGACTTCATTAATAATCCCGTTACATACTTGCCCAGTTAGGGTATTTTTCACTCTTTTCATTCTTTTTTCTTTGAGCCTGTTTCTGATTTACTGAGATTGGAAGCCAGGCTCCTTTGCCGTCTGCCAGCAAAGTTAGGCGAACTTCCCGGAGCTGGACTTAAACCCAGAGTCTGAAATGTTCCCTGCCAGCCTTTAAATGAGGAGCCCAAGAAGAAATGTGTCTGCATTGTGCCTAATCTTATAATTAGAAGCTATGGAAACATAACAATGCAGTAGAGACACCAGAGGAGCAGCAAAAGTCTAATAGTTCAATTATAGACTGACTAAAAAGAGACAGTAAATCTTAAATGGATAATAAATTCTAGTTCAGAAGCAAGTACAAGGTCAAGCATGCGGGATGTTCCTGAATGATCCTGTTCACACATCATTTATCAAAGTTTTTTCCTTGAGAATATTAAATGATTATTATTGGTACAGCAGTTGGGAATTATATTGGAAAACTTACTACTTGGTTGAATACCGAACAACAAATGATACCAAGCGAGCCAGACCCTGTTTTTTTCTGAACGCAGGAGGATCTGGGACCAGGCACACAATCCATGTTTTTGGAGGACCCAATCATAGCCATTTATTTGTAGAGCATGTCTCTCAAATGGGGAAGATATTTCCTTTAAAAATATCCCCTTAGATTCAGAATAAACTATGTTCCTTTACCGCAGATTAACAGTGTTAAGAGCTTTGCCCGCTGATTCTGCAGAAATCTATCTTCTGTTATTTTTTTCTTTTCTTTTTAGTCAACACAATGTTGATTCTGACATGAACGAACCATGCTTCTCTAAACTGTCAATCATGCCCAATGTACTGTAACTTTGGTAGATAAGACCCTGTCCCAGACAACACGTCTTTGCAAAGTATAAAGTGTGTAGTCTTGGCTGGACAAGCTACAACAAATGTTTTTGAAGTAGTATCTAGTGTAAGCCTTTAGTCACATAAGATTTAGATCTCACTGGTATGTGAAAGAATGCTCCTTCTCAAAACACACACATACAAGTAAATAACTTAAGGGTAAAAGCTTTTCAAAATGAGCAGTAATTGTACAAACACTGACCGCAGTACTTATGAAAAATGCAGTGGTAAAGTGTCTGTAGTGACAGTGGTCAGTTAAAATCTACTGCTGTAATAAGAAAAAGTAGGATTGTTGCCAAGCATTTGACAATTCTAAACAAATTATTCTAACCTTGGAATGATAAAAATTAACTCCCTAAAAGGAAAAAAAATCATGTGACTGAAACCCATGAATAGTAGCTGTAGAAGTACTAATAGTACAGTAGTAGTAGTACAGTAGTACTGAGTATTATAGTGGAAAAGTCAATTTCACAGTAACAATATGTGTTACTTTTGCTCAGATTTTGAACAATAAGATTATCTTTGCAGAGAGCACTGTCCCTTTCACAGAGCTCAGTGGAAACAGCCAGAGCAGCTGTAAAACGGAGATGACTTCAGGACAGTCTGAACA
>KN478450.1:15820-61129 GCA_000787095.1 Periophthalmodon schlosseri
ACACACACACACACACACACACACACGCACGCACACACACACACACACATACACACACACACACACACACACACACACACGCACACACACACAGACACATACACACAGACACATACACAGACACACACACACAGACACACATGCACACAAATGCGCGCACACACAGACGCGTACCCACACACACACTCTCTCTCCTCAGACTCCTCTGTCTGACTGAAGGGGAAATGAACAGAGCAAAAGCAAAAGCACATTTAAAACGTTTAGCACAACTACAGACAGGTCTCTGTGTATTGATATGCAAATTAGCCATGTGAATCTGTACTGAGGTGTTATGTGCTCACATGCACAATCTCCACAGTAAAGAATGAAAACTGCAGGGTGAAAACCTCAGAGCCACTGACTGAGAGTTTATTTCAGTGTAAATTATCTGCAGCAAATTTGTCCTGGTTCTGAGTCAGACTTTAGTTATCTCTGACTCAATATGAAAAAGTCATGCAATAGGTCTAGTTTAGGTCTAGTTTCTAAACATGACGAGGCAGGGCCACTGTGTCCTTTGTCCACAGGGTTTACGTAGAAAAAGTAATCAGCCTTTTTAAAATCATTAAGCTTCATTCATTTGACCAAACTGATTTCTGAGTCGACCTGTTACTGTGAGCTGTACTCGACCAAAATAAAAATGTAACTGTATCCTAAATTGAAGTTTCCAGTCAAAATAAATTAACCAGAAATGTGTGTGTCTGAAAAACAATGGGGAAAAACTAAAGAGCCCCAAACTCAAACTCGCCTATGGCCCCCAGACCGCTAACTCCACCACTGATCATAATTAACAGCACATTTTAATCAAGTTAAAATGATGTATTGTAGAACTTGCCAAGCTTCAAAGCACTGTCCAATTACACCACAAGACTCATTTTAAACAGATGAATTAGCATGATCCATATGCACATAGTTAAGCTATTACAGCGATTAGCTGCCCAAGGGCAGCTGTGCCTACGGTACAGTAACTTACCACCAAAATACTGTAAAGCACTTTCAGTGTATTGAAAGGCACTATATAAATCCATAGCTTAATTAGCAAGAAAACATATGGTGAAATGTATGATAATAGTTATAGTAAAAGTACATGACAAATCCTTCATAGGTCTTGAAGTAATGTTGAAGTAATGTTTCTTACTCTTCCTCATTCTGTTGTAGTTTTAACATAAGCTAGACATAAAAGTGATAAATATATAAATTGTGTCCCTGCTCAGACAGTCTCAATCCAGTTTAAGAATGCTAACATTATTCGACATGCTCCACTAAACAAGTGCAATATTCTTTATGCAAAACGATTATTGGATTTTCTGTTTTGCTGCCACCTTTGGGTGAAACACAGGATAAGGCTGAGTGCTTGGGTTCAGGGTGCTAAAAGAGACGGCTTCAGAATGCCTCAGGGTGGAAGAGGAAATGTATTTTAGTCTTGAAATGATATCATCTCTCCCTGGCCCTGTGTTTGGGACTGTGGACCGGAGTCTATAGACTGGAGTGTGGGGGTCACACAGTTTGCATTCCATTGTCAGCAACTGGTCGACTTTTGCTGACCGGGTGGATTTCTGCTTTTTCTAATAAAATTTGTCATGAGGAGTGTGTGCAGGCCATGGACTGTATAAAGAAGTGGACAAAGTCAGTGTGACATCACCCATAGTGTTCGGCTCCAGTCAAATGAAGCTCATGGAGGCTAGTGGTTATAAGGGCGAATTTGGCGCTGAGTTCCATATTTGGAATTCTGACCGCGAGTTCACAGCAGCCAAAGAGCCAATCCAGAGTGAGGCTGATGAAGGTAACGCCTCTCGCGAAGCAGCAGCCAAGAGCCAATCCAGAGTGAGGCTGATGAAGGTAACGCCTCTCGCGAAGGTAACCGCACCGCTGGTTTAGCAGGGAGCGGGCGCTTAGCAACACTGTCAATCATCCTCGGGGAAAGAAGGCTCCTTATTTGTCTGTTATTAATCTTCTTATCTTGAGTTATAGACACAATGTGAAATAAAATACCAGGATCATGTAGAGCGAGTTAATACGAACATTTAAGACTAAAATGACGAGCCTGACAGCAGCAGTTACAGTGAGGGGGTGACAGTTTTCCAATGTAAAGTGAATTGGAGACAGAATCAATGGAGCCAGAAGTGCGCCCATGGTCACTTCCTATTTGCAGGCCGAAGATTCCACTATGTGTTACGTACCAACTACCATTTCCACTACAAACTCATGGTTAACTGATAGTTTTAACAAATGCTATATTATTTTAGTTTTAAATATGAAAGGTAATTAACCAGGACCAGAATGAAACATTTGGATTTCGGTTCCAAAAATACAGAAAAAAAATTATACTTACCAAAGACAAAAATCAGTTTTTCTTTCTCATTGGGATTTGGAAAGAGCTTTCAATTCATAGCACTTCATTATCTCTCAAAATATCGTAATAATTTTTAGATAATTTTGCGCAGTACTATAAGACTGCCTGGTGAAAACTCAGTTTCTCCATTTCTCCATTTCTGAGTTATGTATCTGTATGCTATGTTGTGTTTCCCCAAGATGGATAGTGTCGAATACTGTCAAAAACGGATCTTTCACCGGGCTCTCCTTGCTGTCACGGCTGCTGCCTTCTCTTTGCGTTGCCCTTAAAACAGCATTGATCTATGGTTTTGGTGGACGCACACTCTGAGGCCAGTGTGATGTCTAAACACACAGCGACCCACGGCAGCTCTGACCACACATCTCTCACTTTAATGAATGGACTGTCCACACACACGGGCGCACAGCAAGACTTTAACACAGGAGGAAATCTGCAAGTCGTTTGATTAAAAGCAAAACTGTACTACAGGAGGGAGCAGAGAGGGGAAACTGTACCTAAATACTTCTTGTACTACGTCTACTGCTAATGACTTAAGTGTACTCCTGATACTACTGCTGCTAGTGCTTCTTGTACTATATGACACTGCTGCTGCCATTACCCCTGTTTTTAAAACCACTCCGTGCAACTTTTTAACCAAAATATTGACTCAGATAAAGCAGATATTTTCATTATGGTTGCTTTCTTGCGCGAAAAACTTGAAAAACATGCTTCCTTAAACTGGGGTTACACTGTGATTTTCGGGCTGATTTTGACCATTTTAAAATTGGGCCAAATTTCGGCTCCTCCTTGCATCAGAGTCGTGCAGCGTCCACAGGGTTACGAGCTGTGATCACCTGCTCAAGATGAGCTCACGACTGCTAATCGTTGTGAACAATATACAAATATAATACATTGCTTACTTTCTTACAGAGATACAAAACGTTCTGCTTCCCATGCAGCAGTTGCCGTTTATCATAATCACAGGAAACTGAGATATAGCAGCTACATTTCGGTCATTTTGGTCAAGGCCACATTTCTTCTCTGTAGCCTCCTTTCATACAAGAGTGTATGACTCCCACGAAGGGAAGATTATAAAACACTGGTGCAATCTCACGTGTTAGACTCTGCCACCTGTTAGACTCTGCTCACTTTGTTAAACTCTGCTTTGAATTTTGCTGGACGCTGCCTTTAAGCCGACTGTGTTGCTGTAACCGACAATAAAGATCTACAAAACGATTCCCTTGCCTCTGCGCCTGTTCTTCATGCAACAGAACAGAAACCAACATCGTGCAGTCGCAGGAATATCAGACATGTTTGATAACTGTGGTGAGTTGTAGGGTCCGAGCGCTAATGTAACGGGGAGAGAAGCGTGTGCAGGTAAAACACAGGTGCGGGCGATGTAAACACAGCTCCGGTGGCTGGAGTGAAGTGCGGAGGTGAGCTGGGACAATAAAGCACCTCTGACACGTCTCTGAACGCGTCACTGCACACACGAGAGACAGAAACGTTTGGTGACGAAAGCCTTTAAACAAAGCAGTGCTAAAGTTAGCAGTGCCAATGGTTTGCTAATGTACTTCTATGACGTTTTGAGAGTTTAAAAGCGCGTACACGACCGTGTGAGAAGGTCAGTGCATGCGACCATCTCTCCGTAGTGCGTACACTCCCGTCGTGAGCGTCGTACGAGATTCAATTGCACTGTGTGAGTCTGGAATAATTTGAAACGTCTTAAAATCGTACAAAATCACAGCTGGGGTTCCAACTTATTTGCATTCATGTGCTTTAATGTCGGAAAGTCAGGATTTTGATGTCACCTTGAATAAGATCATTCAGTCTGCATAGCGTTTAAAAGAGATAATCGGTAAGAGTTGTTGCTGTTGCCTTCTCAATACTAAATGTTATTTCTGTATTTTAGCTAGTTAACGTTATCTTGGTAATTAATTAAACAGCTGTAGTCATGAGTTGCCATGGAAATTCTATTGCTTTGGATGAAATGTTATGGTTTGAACTTTCTATTTTAGTCAGGCAGGTGAAGTGCCACCCCAGAAAGGTTACACTGTGTTGGTTTAAACTACTTTTGAGAGCTGCTGTTAGAACAATTCTTGGTAATAAAGGTCTTTCCCTCTGAGATCGTAAAGTTTTTTTTGTTCAAATGAAAAGTAAAGTTTGGGAAAATGTGCCCAAAATCTACCAAAATACTTACCTTGAACCTCAGTGCCATGGCCTGAAATGTCATATCAAATAATTTTCCTTATGTATTTTTCAGTTTGAAATGGAACATTAATATATGAGTGAACGGCTTTTTTCTGTACAGTCTACGACCTGCATGGGATGAAGGCATTATTAGAAAATGGAAATATTATTATTATGAAGCTTCTTATTCCTGCCTTTACTGCTCCTTTCTGATAAATTCTTGTATTATCAAACGGACAGGCGTATTATTATTATTGTGATTTTATTAAACCTACACTACTTACCTTTTCTGGAGGGTCTGAAGCCACGTGCTTCTCTCCACGGATATGTTACTGTTGGCCCAGTATTGTTCACAGTTTGGCATTAATCTATCTCCGCTGGAACAAGCAGGTGAAGCTCCCAGACCAAGTTACAGGTCAGATCTATGTAGAGGTGGCCCTGCTCACAGTAAGAATGAACGTTTTTGGGGCAGTAAAACGACCTGTAGGTGAATAAATGCAAGATAGATTTATTTAATACCACACCATGGAACATTCCATTGCATCCCCCTGTATAAATAAAGATAAATAAATAAATTCCAAGCAAAGGAAGTCTATATATACGAGCTGGTGGTGAACCCAAAACTAGTAAAGTTACATAATGCAACTTTAATTTTACTGCCATATAGATGCAAAAAAAGTTCATATTCAAGTTCATAAATGGCTTTTCCACCTTTTTTTTCCAGCTTTTCCAGCTTTTACATGGAACCACTCACCCATTCACATATACACACAGACACTGGGAGGCGAGGAGGGTTAAGTGTCTTGCCCAAGGACACATCAGCAGCGTTCATCTGTAGGAGCTAGAACCGTCCCGCCAACCTGTGCGTCAGTGGATATGAGCACTCAACCAATGTTTATGTCAAGAACGGGGTTTGAACCACCAACCTTTCGGATCAGTGGGCAGACACTTTATCTGAGCTACCGTTGAATGTTTTTTTCCTCCTGCTGCATTGCACAGTAGCTAATCATTGTCAGCCACCGGTAAATGAACCAATGCTAGAAAAAACACGCTCTCATAGGTGGAAATAAGTAACAGAAAATGGCAGTAATAACAGAAGCAAAAATGAGTATTGCATAGATTTCAACGAGCCTTTTAAACACATCGTCAGCATTCAGCGATCGTACGCAGAGCTCGTGTTTATATTATGCCTTCGCTGCAAAACATTCCACTGCAGTAATGCGTTTTCATTGTGTCCAATATTTGTAGAACATCACTAGGTTTAATAATTCACATTGACCTTCACGTTGCCATTCAACTCATTCTTTTCAATCAAGTCTCTGCTCAGATGAAATCATGTACAAATCCTGTGTATCAGTCCCACTGGTTAGACTCATTACAGCGATGGCGTCTCCGGTGAGGTATTTTCCAGGTATTAGCCATGTGTGTGTTCTGTGTAAGCGCTCGCTATGGGATGCCAACCGTTCATACAGCCTGTGTTTGGGCAGGGGGCAGCGTGATACAGCGTGTTAGCCTTTCAGAGCGGGGCACACTGCAGTTGCGTTGGGAATTTACTGTAAAAAAAAAAGAACATAAAGGCAAACAAAAGGCGAGCGAAAAGATGACACCAGACGGGTAATGAGTTTTCTTATAAAAGGCCGGATTAACGCCACGGGAGATAGTGGACACAGAACACATATGGATTTGGCAAATGAGCCTCGGTGTAATATCGGCCTGCTGAGATAATGCTCCGCCAATGCACAATGTATTCATAGATCTGCGCACACACAACCATTATTAGGGCTTATGGAAATCTGTATCTAAGGTTGCAGTTCTTCAATAGCAAAGGCAGGTATGGAGAGAGGACTCGAAACTCATATCAGTGCTGCGACGTGACAAAGTAAAAGTAGTAAAGTACTGCACTTAAGTACACATCTTAGGTATCTGTACTTTCCTTAAGTAGATTTTAAGTGGATACTTTTTACTTTTACTTTACTACGCTTAAGAGAAGTTATCCGTACTTTCTAATCCACTACATTTTTGAACAGGACTGAAAAGTGGAAGTATTTTTTTTATCACTGTGCGAGGCTGAAGGTTTATTTTTAACATGTTCATAGTTTGAGCAAACAAAAATATACAAATAAAAACAGATAGAAAAAAATATATCATTTCAGTTGTTTCTGTTGAACAAAATTCAGCATAAATCTTTATCAAAATCACTACATTTGAAGCCTTATAATACTTCAAAATCTGCACAAAATACTTTTACTCTTTACACTTTAAGTACATTTTTAAACAGGTATTTTAATACTTTTACCTGAGTAACGTTTTACCTCTGTATCTGTACTTTTACTTAAGTAACAAAATTAAGTACTTCTTCCACCACAGCCAATATATATGGAATAATTTTATTGTTGAAGTAAAGTGAATAAAAATGTGTGATAAAGTTACACTGTAAACTTGCATTATGTGGCATATCATCAATCATTGTGCCCCTTGTCCTGGTTCCAACTAAAAGGCTGGGGATTATGCAAAATACAGTGTGAAACTACTACTCAGCTACTTCTGTACTGCTGCTGGGACTGCCACGATGTACTTGCCATAGACTGTATAAAGAAGTGGACTAAGTGAGTGTGACATCACCCACAGCGTTCGGCTCCAGTCAAATCAAGCTCATTGAGGCTAGAGCAGTTATAGGGCAAATCTGGAGCCGAGTTTTATAATTGGAATTCCGACCGCGAGTATCATAGCGACCAAACAGCCAATTCAAGGTAACGCCGCTTCCCGCCCGCACCGCTGGTTGGACGCTTAGCAACGCTGTCAATCAAACCTGTTGCTAACACTAGCGGGAGGGACCTCGGGGAAAGAAGGCGCCTGATTTGTCTGTTATTAACGTTCCTATCTTCATTTACGAACAAAATAGCGAAATAAAACACCAGGATCATGCAGAGCGGGTTAATATGAACATTTTAAGACTGACCCCTCTTCGTGGGACCCGGCAGAGAGAGGGGCGACGGTTTGTCAGCGTAAAGTGAATTGGAGTTGATGGAGCCAGAAGTGCGCCCGTGCTCACTTCCTATTTGAAATGCGGCAGTTTAGCAGGTTAGCTACGTCCATTTATATATACAGTCTATGGTGCGGACACTACTAAAACTACTTCTCAACTACTTCTGTACTGCTGCTGGGACTGCCACAGTGTACTCGCTCAGACCTTTTTACAAGGCAGATCCACTTGAGTAAAAGTCATACATTTCCTGCAGTAAGTTTCAGAAATAGACTCGCAACGGACTTTGGTAACACTGGAGTGGGTTATTTGCTCGCCCGCCAACCAGAGGGTCAGCGGTTCGACCTTTGCCCAAACTGTCCCTCTGGCTAAGACAGTTCACTCACATTGCTCAGTCCCTGCATGTGGTTTGCTGAAACAGGAAAAGCATTTTTATAAACTTGCTTAAATCTTGCCAATTCAGTGTTTAGCTGGTTGACTGTAAAAGAGGCCTGTGTAACTGTTCTGGTGGTGACTCCTCAGAGATGTCATTGCGTTACCTGAATTATTTCACAGTGTGGCATTAAACGTATCTATTTAGCATTTATTTCATTAAAGGAATGTGACAGATATGGTTGCGCAAGTGTAAGTACAAGTATAAGTACAAGTAAAAGTACAGGTAAACACAAGGTCTTCGGATCCCATTACGTCACTGCAAGTTCCACTCTTCTTTCTTCATGTATTTTTCAGTTTGTTTTCTTTTCTGGTATGGTCCTGTAATACTCTGAACCTCCATTCCTGTTTACAGTAGTCCAGTTCAGTCTCCCGGCAGCTCTGCATTCAAATGTAATGTAAATGTAATTATAAACCATAATCAGAATTTACATGATGTAGATATATGCTACACCACTTAAAATACCAATTATTTTTCATAATACAGAAGAATACTGACTAATAAGCTTTTTGAATGGCTTGAGGCTTAGGTTAGCTTGAGCATGCTGTAAGTCTAATGGTTTGTTTAATTGCTCAAACATACCTGTAAAAACATGCATTCTTACCGTCGCTTCTCCACAGACGCACCGTGCACGTCGCCAAGGTGATGATTATTTATGTTTTAATTTGTTGTATTGTGATTTTAATTGCATTCTTACTCTGTAAAGCACTTTGAATTACTTCGAGTACGAATTGTGCTATACAAATAAACTCGCCTTGCCTTGCCTTGTCTCCATGGAGATTTATAGGTTTAATGCCAAGCTGCGGAACAATAACATTTCCAAGGAGATATACAGGTTGCAAAGCCTCCCCCAGAAGTTACACATGGCACATTTACCCCTGAATAATGAATGCAAACTCAAAATAGCTTGATAACAATAGCTCATAGTACAAACAAATACGGAATCGTTTCTCCAAAAAGTGTCTTTCCTCAGACGGATATTACTACTTGACACTTGGCACAGAGGTAATCAACATTTCAACTGCTTTTGGGTCTTAAACAGACTGGGGCTATGGTGTCTCTGACTTCTGAAGACATTCTAAATGATAGAAGGACCCTGGCCTTGGGCACATTTTATACTGCCCATCTCACACTCGAGTCCAAATATACCTCTGGCTTTCTCTCCCTCTGCCCCGAGTGCAGCGGTCAAGTGTCTCGCCCTGGGACAGTCTTAAATGACACTTTTTCAGCTCGGATAAAGAACTTCATCTCTGCACATGTCCACTTTACCCTGACTGTCAGAGGAACTTGTAATCTTTGGGAGCTAAGCTAATCTTCTGGCTAGCCCAAAACGTATGCAGTGAAAGTATCAGGTAAAGAGCCAAGACGTGTGAAATTGTCAGCATTGGAGAAAAGTCGGGATTGAAATGGCAATGTAATAACTTCTCTTCATAAAAAATGTCCTGGGGCAGTGACTTAAATCTTCGATCAATGTGTGCTGCTCACCCAGATTGAGTTTTAAAGTCTGCCAGGCGAGGTTTATTGGGACTTTTAGCTTACATTTTGGAGGTGTGGGCTGTGAATAGTGAAGGCAAATTTGCACCACACCAATCCACTGCTCTCCAAGTGAAAGCGTCAACATATTGTGCAGAGCTGAGAAGGATTGGGGTTTGAAAAGTGAAGATGTCTGACTGCAACTGTGACAGATGTGATTGCGCAAGGATAAATAAAAGAAACAGAACTTTTCATTTGCACCTCTTAAGGTATTTGGCTCTCACTACATTACTGCAAGTTCAACTGTGGCAACTCAGTAATTAAATAGTGTCTTTTTAAAGTATAATAACCTGTGTGTTCAAAATGTTAAAAGGTCTATATTACACATTTTTTGATCTATGTTATAATGTTTCCTCATCAAAAACATACCTGGAGTTGTGTTTTGTTTCATTCATTATTTAGGCTGAGTTCTTCTCTCAAACTGAAATCACTCTGTTCCACCTTGTGATGTCATGTGGTAATACAGGAAGTGCTCCACTGTGTTTTTAAAGTCCATACACCTTCACTAGAGTCATTTGGATGATTTCAGCCCTGGAATTGCCCATCTCTACTGAACAAAAGGTAAAAAGTAGCTGTTAATTTGAAAACTACCGCTTCATGACATCACAAGGTGGAACAGAGCATTTTGAGCTTTGGAGATGAATGAAACACAACTCCAGGTATGTTTTGAGGAGGTAACAACATTATAACATCATTTTGAGCTTGGAGATGAATGAAACACAACTCCAGGTATGTTTTGAGGAGGTAACAACATTATAACATGGCTTAAAGCTCTTCATGATCCATTTTGTGTAATATAGGACCTTTAATAAGAGCTGGTTGAACTGCATCATAACATCATAACAACATTTTAGAGAGTTTTTTTTTTTTACAGTTCTTCTGATGCTATAAACTTCCATTCCTGGTGGTAATAGTTCAGTTCAATTCCCCAGTAGCTATACATTCAAATTGATTTAATTATAAAGCGGACATCATTTACATTATGTAGCTATGTGCTATAGCACTTCACATAATTGTACCAATTACTTTTTCATAATAAATAGTGACCAATCAGCAGTTTTGAATGGCTTGGGGCTTAGGCCAGCTTGAGCATGCTGTAAGTTTAATAGACCTAAATGGAGATTTTTAATTGCTAAACCAGCCAGTACACCTTTTTTTTTTTACTTGTTTGAAGTAAATTAACTACGTACATATTATCAATAAAACAAAACCTGCAATACTTTTCTGACCTCAATCTGCTGTTCTGTCCTCTCCGTCCCCAGAATGTCACTACACTGCTCAAACTCAAACATATTTATTTTCATGAATTATTCTTTAATAACAATCTCCCTCCCTGTATTTTTGATATTGTATTTTATGGTGTAAAACCTACAGAATCAATGTGCATAACAACAGCAAAAGGACAGATGAAGTACTAAGTTCCACCAAACCAAAAGTAAAGGAATAAATCCCTTTAAGCCTCTAAACTTTCTACACATCAGCTAAATGCATTTTAAAATCTAAACTTGCCATTGGCACCGCTGATCTTTGCCCTCAAAGGCCAAAAGTCAGAATTAGTCATGTAAGCAAAGTGAAGTTAACGCCGCAGAGATGCTGTACGGCCCTCAGCGCTCTCCAAGTAACTGCTCTAAACCCACTGCTTTAAGAATCTGCTGCTAAGCTCCACACTGAGGGACCATCGCCTCCACTGCCTCCACTGCCTCCACTGCCTCCACTGCCTCCACTCGACTACAGCATCTTATAACTTTGCCCTAACATCATGGGTTCACATTAAAGTTTTCTTACATTATATACTTTTTTGTGTAATTTTTAAGTGGTGATGTAAGATAACAAAGTAGTAAAGTGCTGTATTTAAGTAGCGTTTTTAGGCATTTGTACTTTACCTAAAGCAGACCTACTATTCAAAATCGACTTTTCAGAGCTTTTAACCATGTTAAAGTCGTTTTCTTCTCACGTTCCCTCTCAGAGTTGTATTTGGAGTGATTCGTGCATGTTTGAACAATCTTTTTCATCGCTTATTTTCAAGACGCCATATTGTGATCAACTCCCGTTTTCACTGCCCCCGGTACACGCCCACTGTGATGTACTTAGTTCATTCTCCAATTTTATTTTTTTAATCGGTGATACACGTAGGATTCGGCAGGGTCTTCATTTTGGTAAAAATGAAGAAAAATCCGTTTGACTCTACACATTTTTGAACTGGACTGAAAAGTAAAAAGGACTTTTCATATAATTTGAGGTTTTTTTTACCATGTTTGTGCTAACATCCTGAAAGCTTTCGAGTTCAAGGTTCGGCTTTTGAGCAAACAAAATAAATACACAAAATTCCTAAGAAAAATTAAGAAATGAATTTGTCTTGCTACTGTTGACCAAAATATGTAACATTTTTTGAATAAATATCACTATATTTAACACTTAAGTAGATTTTTTCATGTGATACTTTTACTTGAGCAACGTTTTACCTCTGTATCTGTACTTTTACTTAAGTAACAAATTGAGTACTTCATCCACCACTGCTTTTAAGTAAGTTTGCATGAAGAAATCTGTCCAATTAAAATCTGTCGCAGTGTTAAAGATAGAGCCCACTTCCCAGAGTTGGATGGACATTTAATTTTAACTGAGGCATTAAACCTACTAAAACAATCAGCTTATGAAAAGATGTTTTTTCATTTAATCCAATATCTGTGTAATCCCTCAGTCGTCCAGGTCTGATCCATAGCAAAAGAAAAAATTTTTGCTATGGATCTGTCAACTGGACAAAATGTTGTAGGAGTGAAGACGTTTTGCTGCTCATCTAAGCCGCTTCTTCGGTTCTGGTCAGACTGATGAGTGATTTCATCGGTGTGAAATCACTCCCTAGGGGCTTGAATGACTATGCTAAGTAGGACTCAGACACATTGCACACTTAGGGTAGCACAATAGACCTAAAGCCTACAAACAGAAACTGTAAACAATAGGTGTTTTTAGTTTCAGTGTAGTTAGCTCCTCCCTTCAGAACTGTAAACATAGGTGTTTTTAGTTTCAGTGTAGTTAGCTCCTCCCTTCAGACAGAAATAAGGCAGTGTCCAGCAGTAATCTGACCAGAACTGAAGAAGCGGCTTGGGTGAACATCTTCACTCCTACAACGTTTTGTCCAGTTGACAGATTCTATATTTTTCTTTTGCTATTAAATCCAATACTTAATTAAAAGTTTTACACAGCCACATATATGCGATGAGTTAACCACAGCCTAAGCCACAAAGCTCATGACATTGAGGAGTTGTTGTGCACCAGGGTAAGAAATGAAAATGTTGATAGTAAATTAGGTTTGTCAGTTAAATCAGCCAAACTGACAAGAGAAAATGGCTAATTAATTAAATCGACATTCAATTTATTACCAGAGGATTACAAAAATTAGCAACCTTTGAAACCGGCAGCGAGGCAATGATCTGAAAACAACTTCACAAAACCAGTGTGCGCTTGGATACAAATATGTGATTTCTTTTTCTCTTTCAACAGACAGGGCTTTTCATTCTGGATAGAAATTTTTTGGTTTTTGGTTTGGTCCTGCTCTAGTCTTAGTTTTATCATGGTCTAGTCCAGGTTTAGTCCCGGGTTTAGTCCCAGTTTTTATGTGACGCGAGTGTGAACGCAGCCTGATACTCATGTCGTCCACAGCTAGAAGAAGCAAACCCACAAACAAACAAGCAAAAAATAAATAATAAATAAATAAATAGACATTCAAGACATTTTGCGTGAGACCAGCATGAAGAATACTTTATATGCAATGGGAACACTCAGGAATCTTGATAACAAAAAACAAAGAAAGTACTAGATGTTTTGTCAGATAGCAGATTACAGATTAGTGGTTTGGATTTGGATTTTATATACATCTTTGTGTGTGTGTGTGTGTGTGTATGTGTGTGTGTGTGTGTGTGTATGTGTGTATGTGTGTGTGTGTGTGTGTGTTTGTTCATTCCACCGTCTCCCGGGGCGACCCTTTCATTCCTACTCCATCTTTGCAGCTGTTATTTAGTAAAACTCATAAATGCAAAAACACACAGATTGCAGTAGCTGTGTTTATATGATACTCACAACCCTCCAGGGACAATGTATTATAGTCTGTCTCCTTCCATTTTTAATTTGTGCATTTGAAAACAAGAAGAAGAGGTCAAGCACTAAGCCTATGGTTAAGTTCTTAAACATTATGTCTAATTAGAATCTTGATCTGTTAATGTCTAAATATGCAAATACACAAGTTTAATCATTTTGTGTTTCACTTGTTGTTATTTATTGAATGTACTTCTTTAAGTGTGAGTGTATCATGCAAAATACAAACACTAAGTGCGCTCAAAGGGCCAGCAGGATCAGCCAGTGTGAGAGTTCTGCTTAATAGATCATTGACCCTCAGGCTGCAGTTCTCAGCTGTGATGCATTTACCACTGGTTGTTTAGGTGGAGATTAAATCAAGTATTTTTTTTTGAGTAAATTTTATTCACATGTTTGTCCTCCTTTGGGTTAGCCCTAGGCCAGTGCTTCCCAGAAGGTTTTAGTTTTTACATTTTACACATTGACTTCACAAGGTTCCCAGACATTATTCTGTATAGGTCTATGATCTTTTACAACAAATCATTAACAAGACACACACAGGAGTATTTTGAGTAGTTTATACAGTAAAAATGGATGTCCACAGTGGAGAGGATCCTTCTAAAATGTCTGCATGTTTCATCTGTATGTTCATTAACACATACACTTGTTATGCTGCCAGCCTGAGGCTCTCCACAACATCATTTACACAGACAAAAAAAAGCAAACAACAATTTCTCCCCAGTGAAATGCCTGATGTATTCCACAAACGTAAACACTAGAAAACATTATGAAGAATGACTGGGAGCATTACTGAGTGGACTTGTGCAGTTTGCAGGTGCTTGTTGCTTGTCCATTGGTTTGATTGACAGAGGTTGTGTTCTGTGGTGAGGCAGAGGAATTACAATGCTCTATCCCAGCCCAGGAAAATCAATAGCTATTCAGGAAGTGTAAATAAAACGCCGCTTTACAGTATTTTAACAAGTATGGATCTGTTTCTCCAGAACTTAGTATTACCACTGCTACTAATTATACAGGAATATGACTGAGGTTCCAGGATATGTTCGAGGATTTTGTACAAATCTTTGCAGTATCTATGCCCATAATGTGATAATACACACTGTACTTGTAAATAACTGACGGACTTCTATTTATTTACTATTTATTAATTTACTATACAGGACAATGAAGACAACTAAGAATGGCTGCTAACAATAGCTCTTGCTCTACTTTTGAGCAAGACACGTCACCTGCATCGCAAAATGAAACACTAGCTTCATATTCAAATGTGCTTTACATCACCAACAATGAGATGCCAAAGTTTATAATGATATAGTAATAACCACTACTCATAATCCCAAAACACACTGCATTTCAGACAGCGTCACCGCAGGCACATGACAAAAGGTCTTGATTTTAGACCTCTTGTCATTTGGCTTTAGCTAGAGCAGGTTATGATATACACTTATAAACCAACCCATCTCAAATCTGCCATTTTTAGTCCTTGAAAACGTTTTTTACCAACACCTTACCATCTTCCTCCAAATGAACAACTCCTTTGATGTTTTCCAGTCAGGTTTTAGACCCCACCACAGCACTAGACTGCTCTTATCAAAGTGACAAATGACATCCGCCTGAACACTGATGCAGACAAAGGGGTTCACGAGGATCCCATGATCGACAGTGAGAGGACTGGGTGGGCATCTCTGGCACTGTCCAAAATTGGTTCAAGTCCTATCTAAAGACAGGAAGTACTTGCACTAGTCGAAGTGTGTTTCAGATCACATGTCCCTGACCTGTGAGGTGCCCCAGGGGCAATCCTGGGACCCTTGTTGTTCAATCTCTACATGCTGTCTTTAGGCCAGTTAATACGCTGCAACAATGTGTCCTGTCACAACTATGCAGATGACACTCAGATCTATGTCTGACAGGCAGCAGGTGATTATGGACCAGTGGATTCACTCTGCCACTGCATCCAACAGATCAGTGGGTGGAGGCAAAATGACTTTCTCCAGCTAAACTCAGACAAGACTGAAGTCATAGTCTTTGGCCCAAAGAAACAAAGAGAAAGTGTCAGCAGTCACCTCCAGTCTCTCTCTAAAATCTTCAAATCAGGCTAGAAATCTAGGAGTAATAATGGACTCAGACTTGAACTTTAACAGCCACATCAAATCAATGACATCTGCAGCTTTTTACCATCTAGGGTATACTGTCAAAACCAGACTTGGAGAGACTTATCCACGCGTTTGGGTAAACTACTGTAATGGGCTGCTCACTGGAAGACAGCTGCAGAACGCTGCTGCTCAGGTCCTGACTAGAACCAGGAAGAATGAGCACATAGGTCCTGTGCTTAGGTCTCTGCAATAGAATTTAATGGCCCAGCACCAAAGTACATCTCCCACATGTTAGTGCTACATGAACCATCTCACACTCTGAGGACTTCAGGGACCGGCCTCCTGCTGGTGCCCAGAGTCAGGACTAAACCAGGACTAAACCAGGACTAAGCCAGGACTAAACATGGACTGAACATGGGGAATCAGTGTTTCCGTTTTATTTAGCTAAAACCTGGAACAGTCTTCCTGAAGATGTGAGACAGGCCTCTACTTTGACAATGTTTAAATCCAGGCTCCAAATGGTTCTGCTTAGCTGTGCATATGACTGAAAGTTTTTATTCTGCACACTTCTGTTTTAATGTTAATTTTATGATGATTATTTATGTATTGATTTGTTTGTATTGTGATTTTAATGTCTTTCTTATTCTGTAAAGCACTTTGAATTACTTTGTGTATGAGGTGTGCAATACAAATAAACATGCCTTGCCTATAAATGAATCCCGGAATAAATTATTACTGTTTTTCGTATCTGTGGCGGCAGTGAAACCCACCAAAACTAACCTCTCAAATAAACATTACACTCGCAAATATGTCATCATCTCTTCATTCAGTTAATTAATTCAAAGCTCTACATTTGATGAAAGATTCCCATATCAAATCCATCATTCTAACTTCTATACTTCTCCATTGCTTTTCCAGTCAACAAATTCTGCGATATGGATGCTTTTCTTTTCTTTCAAGTCCACTAAACCAGAAACGACAACAAGTGGGAAATCAAATCTCTGAGACATTTTCACAATTATGGCAGAGTACAGGCGCTCTACAGTAAGTGCAAAGACGTGACGCTGCCAATTTATTCCACTAATGTGTGTTGAGTACTGCGCCGTGTCTGCTGTACATTGAATTACTGTAGACCTTTGGCACCCTGACAGTTCTCTGAGATGTCCCTGTCTTCACTGTCAGCTCCTGTCTCCTCAGTGGAAAGAGGACAGACTGGACAAGATGGTGGAGTCCAAATGAGACTGTACTGTACTGGGTAATGGGGCTTGAAAAAAAAAAACAAGTCTGTAATATTGAAAATACTGTACACATTTCAACAGTTGTTCAAGGAAAAGTTATTATAAAATATATTGAAACCAAAAATTCCATTAAAGATTTATGGCAGATTTGGTAGAAAATTTGTGTTGTGGTGGTGTTTGTCCACTGATCCGAAGGTCGACAGTTTGAATCCTGCTCCTGGTGCGGTTCCAGCTCCCACAGATTAATACTGTTGCAGTGTCCTTGGGCAAGACACTTAACCCACCTCACCCCCAGTCTCTGTGTACATTAGTGTGTGAATGTGTGTGTGAGTGGGGGATTGGCTCCTTGATGTAAAGCTCTTTGAGTGTCTTGAAGGTGGATCAGTGTTATATAAAATGTGGCCATATTTAAAGATAATGTTCCTATTAGGTTTTACTTCTGGCTCCTTTGGCCAAAAATTTGGTCTAAAGATTTTACCTCTTAGATTAGTCTGAGGATAGCTACATTCATTTTTGGCTGCAGAAAACCTGCAACTTTAAACAATTATAAAGTTTCTGCACAAAGTAAGGACATGTGTGTAGCTGTACTGTTTGAATTGATTTGAATTCAATGAGTGAGACATTTCTTAAAAGTTTAAACAATTTCTGAAAAATGGTGTTGGGGTCTAAATGGCTCCACCTCATTATTTATGTTCTATAGTGATTATATATAAATGAATATAACACAATTTGCAACTTATGCACTTCACAGTTTATCACCATTTTGCAGTGACCCGACACTGACCTCTTAGAAACTGTCAGCAATTCTTATCCATTTTGTCATATTCAGCAGTTCTTCCATATAAAACAGACATGTTTTGTGCAGTACTATGGTCCTGTAAATGGAAAAATATCATTGACTCATGAGCTTGCATGAGGCGCCTAGAAAGGTCAGATGTCACGGCCAGTATTTATTAAAGAAGCTAGTGTTTATTTTGTCTTCTATCAGAGCTGCTGTGACTCCTGAATAAACCAAAGGGCACAACCATTCATCAAGAGGTGTCCGTGAGAAAACTCCTTCCTTATTTGTCATACGGTCCTTTTCAGATGCACCTCTTCCTCACCGGACACAAGGGGCGCTCCTCCAGCAAAGACAATTTCACCCCCTCAGGGGCAGGTCAAGAGTTTTCAGGTAAAGATATAATAGAACGTGTTTATTCAATGCATAACTTGGGCCAACAGTTCTTGTTTGTGAGTGGCCAGCAGCTGTTTCACAAAGCACAGCAAACTGAATGGTGTGGGAAGATGAGTCCCAAAAGATATTTTATTTCTTTGGCAGATGGAGCATGACCTTTGGCCATTCAAGCATTATTCCAGTGAACTGCAATGCATTTGATAATGAGGGTTTCTGCTTGCAAAATAAAAATAACATTTATTACAGTGTTTGTCAAGGTTGCCCATTGGTCATGGAAAAAATGTATACATTAAAATAATAACTACTTTTGAATATTTTGTACTGCTTTAAGGTTAAGAAAAGGTTAAAGTTAAAGTCAGGACTATTTTAGCTGAAGATTTTGTGCAAGTGTTTTTGGGTTGACAGGGGAGGAAATCCAGCCAGACACTTTGACAAACATGCAGACCCCACACAGAAAGGTCCAGGCTGCACCGGAGTCAAACCCACAACCTTCTTGCTGACAAAAGTGCTCCCCACTCAGCCACTGTACCACGACAAATACAAACACCATCCTCAATTTGCCAGTGCGAATTAAACATGTGAGTAGATTCTTTGTCACTTGCTATTTCAGTGTCTCTGCACCAATTACACAACAGCGCCCGGCAACCTCACTGTTAGCAGCACTACTTCCTGTCCAACTGTATCTTTGAGGTTTTTGAATAAATATTTAAAGATCAGGCAGTGGACAGGAAGCTGCGAGTGGATGTCACTGACAACATGTTAAAAACTACACAAATAAAGTAAAGGATTCTTTTTGTGTTTAGAAGAGAGATGTTTGTGTCTCAATGCTAACGCTGATGTTAATTTTGAAGCATAATAAATATTGAAACAACACCACAAACCAAAGTATTCTACATATAAAAATAAGGTTGTTTTAATAGGATGTTTTTCCCATTTTAATAAAAGTGACTGTTAGCTTTGAGACACAGTGAGCTAGCTAGATCGCCGCTGTGCACAGAGCCTATTATGCTCAATATGTTCTTGTAGTAGAAAATTGGGATAGCTTAAAAATATTTTTATACAAAATCATTCATCCAGAGAAAAGAAGAAAGAACAGTGCCTCCAGTTTTATATAGTGCTTTTACATGGCCCATGACCCATGAATACGAGAAATACAAATGAATGAAGACCTGTTATTTGAGGAGAGGTACATTTGCAAAAGGAGAAATTTTTACACAGACTATTTTTAAAGAACACGTTTGAACATTTTCATAGTAAAAACAATGGCTCTCTCAGAAGGACCATGCGTTCTGCTTTTCTTATGTGGTCAATAGAGATTAGGGAGGACCTCTGAAGTGGAACATTTTGGCCTTATCATCTCCGGTGCCCCTCCTGGCAGACACCACACTATTGATCTGTTTCCATTAGAGCAGGGCTACACGGGGCTAGCACACACAGGGAAAGGCTAACGCTGATCTATTGGTTTTAGTGTACATTTACAAAACCGAAAAAGTCCGTGTCAGCTGATGGGAGCGAGCTGGGATTAGAAACAGCAATAACCGAACCCATTTAGCCTCGCCGCAATTGTGTAGTTTGTTCATTGCCAACCACTGAGATATTAACTCCCCACCGACTTGCATGCAAATGATCGTCCCAACCGCGCCCTATAATTTACTTGGGATTTTTTTTCATATTTCTGTGAGGCATTAAACTGGATCTGTATCATCAACATTGCCCCGAGAGGCGAAGTCGAGATCATTAGAATATTTGGAAGATGAAAGATAAAATACAGAATGATGGTTCTCTCCTGACTCAACATATGAAGAAATAGGACGCAATATGCAAGTAATATCTGTTCAGCACATGGGATATTGCCAGGGCAAAAATATTGGCGAAAATACACTGAATATTTATACATTCATATTGAAAGTGAAGGTTTACTTACTAAGTAGAATCAAAGTAAGGTTACTGTTAAGGAATGACTTTTTAGCTACTGTTGTTCTTTTAGTTTATTTGTAGTTCATTTCGGTATCGTTCACTTCTGTGGAACTTTGGGAAGTATAGTTGAAAATAATAATGGTATTAGTGAAGATACAGAAGCAGCCAGTGGTGGAATGTAACGAAGTAAAAGTAGTAAAGTACTGTACTTAAGTAAACATGTTAGGTATCTGTACTTTACTTAAGTACATTTTAAAGTAATTTTTACTTCACTACATTTGAGAGCAGGTACCTTTTTACACATTCATAATTTGAGCAACAAAAATGAACAAATAAAAAACAGCTAGAAAAAAAGATTGATTCAATTGTTTCTGTTGAACAAAGTCCAGCACAAATCTTTTATAAGACCTCAAAATTTGCACAAAATACTTTTACTTTTTACTCTTTAAGTACATTTTTAAACATGTATTTTAATACCTTTACTTAAGTTGAATTTTTCATGTGATACTTACTTACTTAAGTAACAAAATGAAGTACTTCTTCCACCACTGGAAGCAGCAACAGTAATAGTAGCAGACAGTGACAGTAGAAGCAGTGATTGTAGCAGCACTAATAGTAATAGTATGAGTAGAGGCAGTGGTACAAATTTACTTCAACTTCAGCAATTATATCATAAAAGTAATATTTAGTCCAGTATTTGAATACCTCTTCCTCTGAAATAGTGTGTTTTGTGAAATATACCGAGAAGAAAACCTCATATCTACACACGATCAGCCCATATCGATGCCCCTCTCATCAGACATTCATATGACAGAATTATTTGCACATGTACAATAGCTCATATGCAGTGAAAATTGTCCCTCTAACACACTGGATGGCATATTGAGAACTGTGCAGATAACAGGAACGAGATTTGAATTTATCAGATATAAAAAGGAGAGGTGACATAGAGTAAGCAAGAGGAGAAGAATAGTGCACCAGACAGTCTTCAATATAGAGATATTCACCGCCGCGTGTGATCCGGGTATAATGGCATCGGAACGTCTCTGCAGGAAGCTATAGTTCCCTCACCCCAGAAACAAATCAGGTCCCCGGAAACTCTAATGCCAATCTTAATGACACATCTCCACCAGGAAAATGCGATATATATGAACTTGTGGCTCTCGGAGTGAGGAAAAAAGACTCGGAAGGATTTTTGTCTCAGCACTAGAAATATTACTATCTGCAGCACTAAGGCCTGAAAGGTTACACAGAACGAAGTCAGTCACAGGGAATAAAAGATGGGCTGCCTGATGCCACTCACTAAAGTCATAGCCAAGCTGCTTCTTATTAGCGCACTAGATCTGAAATATGGGTCGCTAAAACAAAACAAATAACGCTTACTGCAAAAACAGATATTCACTTTCTTATTTCTGAAGCACAAGAATGAAGTGACAAAATAAAACTGATGAAGAACAGGAAATTCAGTAACAATTGGATATACACTATACAATATGGAAAACATACCTGTGCACTATGTCTGCTATGGCCTTCTTTCTCTTCTTCTGTTGTCCTGATGGCTTCATCAAACCAGGACCTTCAACATGCAGCAGAGAATGAAGAGGCTGGGATGAAAAGCAGCGCCTCAAACCCGAGTTCATGGTTCTCGGCTGGAAAAAAGGTGGCTTGCCCTCTCCAGGTGGGTGAAGAGTCCCTGCCTTAAGTGGAGGAGTTCTCTGGGTCTTGGATGGAGTAAGAAGGATGGAGCGTGAGATTGACAGGTGGATCGATGCAGCGTCTGCAGTGTTGCGGTCGCTGTATCGGACTGTTGTGGTAAAGAAGGCAAAGCTCTTGATTTACCAGTCACCTACCCTCACCTATGGTCATGAGCTTTGGGTAATGACAGAAAGAACAAGATCGGAGTAGAGCTTCAGCTCCTCCACATTGAGAGAAGCCAGGTGAGGTGGCTTGGGCATCAGTTCCTTCCTGGGGAGGTGCTCCGGGCAGGTCCCACCGGAAGGAGACACAATTTGTTTCTATTGCTGCCTCCACTACCCGACCCAGGATAAGTGGAAGAAGATGGATGGGCCGTCGTCCTGTTTGTTGTCATGTTTTTATGATTACATTTTCTTTGAATTTGTTTATATTTTAAACGTACCATGCATATTTTGGGAGGTACTGGAAATGCAGGTCGACAGAGTTTGGACAACAGGAGCACAAGACCAGAATGAAAAACTGACTTCAAACTGGATTTCTCAGGATCACTACCAAACTGACAACCTGCAATTAAGCCATTTGTGGACATGCTTTTGGACCAATTTGGTCATTTATGCTCAGAATGATTAATAATGGTCATCATACGACTATAATAAAGGTGGCATTCATGTCTTTGGCAGCTAAAATAGCTTTTTAAATTAAAACTAGAACTATTTCTCTCCTTTTGGGGATAAAGAACATCAAGTTAGCCTATTTGAAGAGAAAATCATAGAAATAAAACATGCTTTCAAAAGTCTGATCATTTTCAGTCAAAGGAACTTTCTGAGCTTCAAACATGTTATAATGGGTTTCCCTCATGATAGCTCACTCATTAGCCTCGTTCCACTGGCTCACTTTGGAGCGGATCGGTAGGGGCCGCAAGTGTCCACTTCCAGTACATAATGCATCTAACATGAGCCAAGCCCAATGCATTAGCTACATAAAGAGAGTTTAAAACGTGGCCCGAGGCACGAAAAAAATGGTGAAACAAACTCACAAAACGCTGATGATAAACCAGAAGGAGTTTTGTGTTTATGCTAGCGTTAGCCACGTCTCACAAAGCCACAAACTAAACGTCTTTCTGTGAACTGCTGAAATCGATCTTGTAATTATGAGTGTGATTCAAATATGACTTTATTTATGGTAAATGGTCACATTTTTATATATCGCTTTTCCACCTTCAAGGCACTCAAAGCACTTTAAATCAAGGAACCACTCACCCATTCACACATTCATGCACCGGTGTACACAGACACTGTGGGCAAGGTGGGTTAAGTGTCCTGCCCAAGGACACAACGACAGCATTCATCTGTGGGAGCTGGAATCGCACCGCCAACCTGTGGGTCAGTGGATCTGAACCTCTATCAATGATGTTTTTATGTTGAGAGCAGGATTCGAACCGCCAACCTTCAGATTAGAGGACAAACACTCTACCAACTGAACTATGGTCGCTCATTTATTAAGACAACATTTGTGTGATGTCGGTGTCTCATGGAGCAGAGCCCTGCCCCTGGACCCGGAGCCACGCCCGGAGCACGGACACACACCAAACAGACCTGCTCCAAGGCGGCCCCAGGCCAACCCTGCCAGTGGAATAGTTGTATAGTTGTAAAGGTGGGGCAAGTCAGTCCTGCAGTTTTGAACAGGAAGTCAATTAATTGTTTCTGTTAAGATTTTAGATCAATATTGCAGTTTTCAGATCTATATAATGTTATAATGTTGTTTCCTCGTCACAAACAGACCTGGAGTTGTGTTTTGTTTCATTCACACATGTTTAACACACAAACCCTGCATATTTAGTTCTTCTTTCAAACAAGACACTTCACTTTGTGATGTCATGTGGTGATACAGGAAGTGCTCCACTGTGTTTTTAAACTCCACACACCTTCACTAGAATCATTTAGATGATTTCAGCCATGGAATTGGTAATCTCTACGGCACTAAAGGTAAAAGGAGCTGTTAACTTGAAAACTACCACTTCATGACATCACAAGGTGGAACAGAGCATTTTGATCTTTGGAGATGTAGACAAACTAATGATGGAGGATTACTCAAACGTGTGAATGAAACAAAACAGAAATCCAGGTCTGTTTTTGAGCAGGTAACAGCGTTATAATATGGCTTAAAGCTCACAAGAGTCAGTTTTGTGTAATATAGGACCTTTAATAGTTTGGTGTGAATTATGTGTTTCTGAATGCTAACTTTATAGTAAAAACAAAAAGACAATTTTCTGTCAAATTTAATCCATCTTGGTCCAAAGCAAAATGAACATGTAATTTAACCAGCCACTTTATATAACAACTGCAGAAGCCTCCAACCAAATGTTTTCTGAGCTCAACAAGAGATATGACCTATTACATACTCCACTTGGTACAAGCTAATCCATAAGGAGAACACAAGCTCCCACACAACACGGAACAATGAGCCAGATTCCAGCTCGCACCCCGGGGTGACAACCTAACCACAGCCGATGAAGCAAACCCCAGCACGTACGGAGAACATGTATGCAAATCCTTGAGATATACATTCGGTAAGTAGCAATACTCCCACAGATGTTCACTCGGAGAGAACAGTCGCAAACCAAGTGCAGAAATCATTCAAGAATAAGAAGATGAGGCGACACTGTGAAACCAGCTTTGTCAAAATGTCCTCACACACATACACGACTGTTGGGTTTCCATGCTTCTTGGGGACAATATATTGACTTCTCCTGGAGACGGATCCTCTTAACCTTAACAATAACCTAAACCCTATGACCTCTTTAACTCATATCTGAACTTTAAATGTTGTCGATCTAATAAGGATTCATATCATGGGGAACTATTTTTTTGGAGGCAGGTCCCCAAATGTGAGTGTGTACATATTTTATTCCCCACAGTGTGATAAATACCCGCCGACACCCACATGCACATATTTTGGGGGCCCATGCTTCTTGGGGACAATATAATGACTTAGATTCATTTCCTGGAAACAGACAACCTTAACCACAGTCGCTACACTTACATATTATTTAAACTTAACCTAAAACCAACCTTAACTTTTTTAACCCACATCTTGACACCATGTTATGATCTACTAATAAAACATTTACGTCTAAGGGACCTGCATTTTGGCATCATAACGGAGGCAGGTGATGTCAGAATATATAGATTTTAGTCTCTAAGTGTAATAAACAACCACCCACACGCACATGCACATATGTTGGGTTCCCATGCTTCTTGGGGACATTACATTGACTTAGATTAATTTCCTGGAAATGGATAAGCTTAACCATAATCACTATACAAATTTAACCCAAACCCAACCTTAACCTTTTAACCCACATCTTAACTTGAAACCATGTTATGATCTAATAATAAAACATTTGCATCTAAGGGACCTGCATTTTGGCACCTTAACGGAGGCAGGTGATGTGAGTATATACAGATTTTAGTCCCTACAATGTAATAAACACCCACCCACATTTACACACCCTTAGCTCTAAGCCTGTATAAGGATTTGTAATATATGGTGCTAACTGTTGCCGGCACTTTCATGGGAAAAACACAGCCTCTTTTAAAGTTATAAGTCAGTTAAATTGTTGGCTCGAGGGCACAAAGCAGTGCTGTGTCAATCACCGAGTGGGTTTATTATCCGTGCAACTCCACTAGGCACAAGCCATTAATGAAGACAGCACAGTTTAAAAATACACACCCTCTTTCCTCCAGCTCGCCCGCTTCAAAGCAAACCCATATGTGATGCAACTGGGGCTCTGACACAGCGCAAAACATGGGAAGAATCTCACTTTAGGTTGTAGAGGGAAAAACAATTATATGCTAGAAGTAAACCAAAGAAGCTGCTAACGAGTTGATGTGTTTTTCTGCGGAAACGTGAAATAGGTTTACCACCAATATGGGAAGAGTACTGAACAAATTCCTGTACATTTGTTCAGTTTTAAAATGATGTTGCTCACGTTAAATAACATCAAAATAAAAATAAATGAATTGGCTCTTTGCACAACAGCGCCTGGCAACCTCACTGTTAGCGTCACTACTTCCTGTCCAATTTTATCTCGAAGAGGTTCTTGCAGAGTCACGCTAAAATGAATAAATATTTGAAGATAAGACAGTGAACGGGGAGCTGTGGGTGGATGTCACTGATATTAAAAACTACACAAATAAAATGAATACTTCACCCGACGACACTAGAAAGAGAGATGTTTGTGTCTCATTCCTAATGCTAATGTTAATTTTGAGGCATAATAAATATTAAAACAACAAACTGAAGTATTTTATTTTTATTTTATGTTTTCTGATTTTAATAAAAGTGACTTAGCTTTGAGACGCAGTGAGTTGTATTACATATTCTCTGAAAAGTTGTTATTTATGTATTTATGTATTCATTCATATATTTTACTTGGCTTTTTGCCATGTTGTTCATGTTTTTACAGTTTTTTTTACAATTTTACATCTTTTTACATTCATACATACATTTTTTCCATGATATTATAAAGTTTACAGGTTGTATTATTTGTGTGAATCTCTTCCTCCTCTATAAGCTTACGTAAGTGAATAATAACATTGCCGGCCTCAAAGCAGAGCTGCTTAAGTCTTGTTTTTTCCTCATTCTACTCTCCAGAACCTGCTGCATATGTACGTGTCATTGGCTCTGTCCTTGGCCAATTGGAAAGACTTTTACTAAAAACACAAACCACCCCAGTCATCTTATTGACACAGGCAGGTTTTGTATTTCTGCAAAAACCTTGAAAAATGACTTGGGTGATTATGCTGTGAGGCTAACGATATGAGAGTATCTTCGAGTACATGAATACATATTTATACCCTGTATGTTTACAGTATGTGCTACATGCTTTAAAGTGTGCACGCATTGATTTGTACACACGTTCACATTCAGATTCATAACCCGAGAGAGCTCTGCCAAGAGGAGAGGTCTCTCGCCAGCGTCTCGTACAAGCCGCTAAATCACAAAAAAATTCCACCAGCATTTAAGTCAAAGCTCGGCAGACGGGCGGTACATACGCTGAGAATGCAGCCACAAAGAGCCCTTGGATGGGTGGGTTAAACAGAATGAAATTAGACAGAGGCTGGGTTCTTTTAAAATCCCATCTGGGACTCAGTCAAGCAGTCATGACACCAAATTAGCATTTACGGCGAGGAGCAATTACGGAGAGAAAAGCTAACTGCGCTCAGCGTTCTGCAACCGTACCTGCCTTTAAAACCAGGGACACACAAGAGCTCCGCCTCCACCCACATAACCACACTCACACAAGCGCACACACCTCTGCTCTGTCACCCTTTTATTCAAGCAATCAGGGACCTATTCAAGGTTTAATTTCTCCCTCTGCGTATGTTGGTATATAGGAGTTTTATGAATGGTGCAGTGTTCCGAGCATGTACATGTGCAGTGCATGGGTAAGATAACACGAACAGGACGGTACTGTGAATGCTGAGTTAGCATGTGGCTCTAGTCGACACATACAGGCATTTAGAGTCATAATGGGAAAGTTCCACTGAAATGTACACACAAGGTTTGCGATTAGTCTGCGAGGAGTATTACAAGGGGAGATTTTTATTTTTAGCTTAATTTTTTTTTTTTTTTTTTGTTGAAGAAAAGCATATTATTAGAAAATGTAAAACTACTTCATTAAATGTAGCAGTAAAAATGAAAAGAAAGTACAAGGTTGTTTTGCAGTTGTGCAGCCAACAGGCCTGTGTATAGGTTCTGTACACAACAGTGTCTGGCAGCCTCACTGTTGGCGTAATTATTTGCTGTCCAATTTAGTCCAAAACTACACAAACAAAATGAAACCAGTAGACACTAGAAAGAGGCTGTCTCAATGCTAAGGCTAATACTAATTTTAAGGCATAATAAATATTAAAACAACACCACAAACTGAAGTATTCAGCATATAAAAATAATTGGGTAGTCTTTATTTTAATGAATTTGAATTTGAATAGATTATTTATTATATGTTTTCCACTTTGAGCTAGCTAGTTTGCTGCTGTGCACAGAGGCTATTGTTGCTAACATTTCATCCATGGAAGTATAATAACATCTGGAAGGTGAACCCAAGATGGTGTCGTATTGTTTTCAGTGGCCTGTGCTCATTGGTGCATGGGCCCAAAAAATATTTTCTCTTCTGCATTACTTCTTCGGTTGAGTGCCTCCCTCCATGTGACATCAGAAACGTGCAATAACTGCTAGCGGAGCTAGCACAGGCTCAGAGCGGTGCTAAGCTAAATCTTACAAAGCTAACTTTTAGGCACTTAGAGGATTTAAAATTTTTAAATGTTCATTTTGTGAAATAGAGAAAAATCTCTGCAAAAGCCGACTTCTGCGAAAGCTGTGGAGGCCCTGTCAGTCGAACAGGGACAGTTTGAATTCCTAAAAATGCATTGTGCTCTATGGGAGAATTCTTTCTGGGCCCAAGCTCCTGGGAGCTGCAGTACGTGGAGTGGCCACTAGTTGATTTTCTGGCAAAATGCAAAATTATGTTGAAAATAAACCGACAGTATTTTAATTGAGGAAAAAGAATGAAAGAAATGGGCCTGTCATGATCATTACTATACCGACTTATCGTTCAACACATGACTGATAGAACAATCATTTTGGGGGGTCAGTATTATTGTAGGTATTTTTCTTTGTACTAGTGGGAACATTTATATGATCAGAGTTGAGCTGTAGGGTTGAATTATGAACTTGTATGACTCATTATAGACACAAACTAACTATCAAAGTGTTGCATTCTGTTATTTATTTGTTGCAGTTCATATTTTTTTTTAACAATTTCGTACATTCAGAATACTTTTTTGGAAATAATTCTTCTTTATGGTGTGGGTTTAATATCATTCTCTATCATCTATATTTCCTTCAACAATATTTTCGAAATTTCAAAATTTGTTATCGTGACTCCTACCCGTCAATGTAAATGTAATTTGCAGAAGTGTCTTGACCCCTGCCTGGTTCCAGACTCTCCTACAGAAGTTGTGTGGGTTGCTTTTGTTGATGCCATATGCTCCAGTCTATAGCACATGTTAATATCCTCACGCACAGTTATCTTCAAAGGTTATTTTTTGCAGAATCCTAAGCGTTTGAATTCTAAGCGTCTCTAAACACAACCAGATAACTTGAAATGTATAACCTACGATTAGCCCCTCTCCATGTTGACCACCACTGCCCTCCTAATAGCAATCACTGTTTATCTGCTCATTTCCATGCTGTCCACACGTGTACCTTTTGCATATATATGAGTCTATTTCCTGGCCTCGGCCCTTGTTTCGCGCTGTTAGCAGAGTTGCAAGTCACTGCTGCCAATGACAATTTCAAGTGTATTGTGGAAGTTTACAGCAAAGTTTATCCAGACGTTATCGTGTTTGAGCTTAATTTAGACAGCAGCTGGTGTTTAGGAGAAGACACATGACTCTGAGAGGGAGAGAGAGCGATTGAGAAGTAAAAATAAGACAGTTTTACCGTATGGTTTGGGGATTTCTAGACGTTCTTCTGAAACAAATGCAAACAAAGATGCATTTTGGGGTAACACAACAGTGGCAAAATGGAAATAAGGGTTACACTGGAGATACGCACGTTTATTCAGGGAGTAGTTATTTCAAGTCTTTACTAACCTGCTAGTTGCCGTGTTCCAAACAGGAAGTGAGCACGGGCGCGCTTCCAGTTCCAGCGACTCTAGCTCCAATTCACTTTCTATTGAAAAACTGTCGCTCCTCTCTCTGTGACCGCTTCTGTCAGACCCGTCGTTTTGGTCTTAAAATGTTCGTATTAATCTGCGCTACATGATTTTGGTGTTGTTATTTGGCTATTCTGTCCGTAAATCAAGATATGAACATTAATAACAGACCAATGAGGCTCTTTCAATGAGCTTCCTTTGGCTGGATCTTAACGCTATGGGTGACGTCACATTCCCTTAGTCCACAGTCAGTCTTGCGTAAACTTGTTCTGAACTAGTCTTGGTTTAGATAGTCCAGCTAAAGTAATCCAGATTTGACTCGTTCCATCTTGCTTTTACCTGAGTTATACTGTTTATTTCTGTTTTTCTTCTAAAAGGATCCGAGAAAAGGCAAATATTCGACATTAAAGAAGACATACTATGCTTTTGTCTATAGTTATAATCTATGACTTCTGTGGATCATTATTTTATATTTTGGAAATGTTAAATCACAATATCGATCTAAAACAGCTAGAAACAAGTCCACGAGGCATCACTGCAAAGTTCTGTGCTCCTGGACCTGACGGATCGCAAACATTCACAGAAGCAAACAGCGGATTTATTTTCATTTGTACCAAAATGGCGATGCGCCGCTGCCGAATCCGACGGGTGTCACCGATCAAGAAAGAAGGCAGTTTAAAGAAGGTAGAGGAAAACACTCCAAATATAATTTCAAATGAATAAATGAGATGGGAAAACAATTATATTATCCTGAAAAGGTCTCAAAGTCAGTCCTTTATTACACAAAATGGACTCCTGTGAGTTTTAAGCCATGTTAGAATGTTGTTACCTCCTCAAAAACATACCTGGAGTTATGTTTTGTTTCATTCACACATGTTTGAGTGACCCTTTATTATCAGTCTGTCCACATCTCCAGAGCTTAAAATGCTCTGGTCCACCTTGTGATGTCATGAAGCGATAGTTTTCAAGTTAACAAGTTTCAAGCTCCAGTTTACTTTTTGTTAAGAGATTGGCAATTCCAGGGCTGAAATCATCCAACAACAGAGTGTTTGAGAGAAGGACTTAAGCAGGGATTGTGTGTTAAACGTGTGAATGAAAGAAAACACAAGTCCAGGTCTGTTTTTGATGAGGAAACATTATAACATAAATCAGAAAATAGCACAATATGGGCCCTTTAGGTACTTAAAATGTCTAACTAGAGGCATAACACCACAAGAATTCCATTTTATTATGGTCCACAAAAAAAACAAACTGCTCTTAACATCTCTCCCTCCCTGTTTGATAATCCAAAGATGCATTAACCACAGTGAGGACAAACTGAGACTGTCCTTCCCCCATTACGCCGTATACAGCTTATACATTTACATCTTTTACTCCTTATGCACTTTCAACGACTATAATAACGCACTGCTCACCTCCCACTTCAAAAGCACTCACCATGTTAATGCAGCCACTTCACTTATTATCTTTTCAAATGTCATTTTCCACACATGGATCTATCAGCTCGTCTGTCACTGCTGTTTATTCTCTCTCGAAGAAGTGCACAAGAAGGCCAACTTTTAGGACAGGATACCTTTTAAAATCCTCGTCAGCGGTCGCATTTTTATACAGCGCTTTTCCACCGTCAAGGCACTCAAAGCGTTTTACATCAAAGAACCAGTCACTAGAGATAGTCCAAATATCACCCAACCGATACTGGGCCGATATTTGGACTTTTTAGCGCATCAGCTATGACCTTAAATCTCCAGCATAGACCGATATTTAGTTTTTCTCAATCTGCTGCCTAGAAAATACACACAAAGCTTTATATTAACACTTTAAAATGAAAAGAGATACTGCAGAAAACATGACTACACAGCTCTCTTAAAAGTTTGTGATAAAATAGGCCTTGGGGGGAGTTTGCAGTACATTTAAATGACATAATTTGTGGAAAATAACCAAAATCGGCCCTACATATTGGCCTAAAAGTATCGGCAGAGCTTATCGGCCAACTGTTGATCTGGATTCTAAACAATTGGCATCGCCATCGGTCATGAAAAAAAACTATATCGGTCGATCTCTACCACTCACCCATTCACACACACATTCATACACCAGTGTACACAGACACCATCAACACAATAACAGCATTCATCTGTGGAAGCTGGAATCGCACCGCAAACCTGTGAGTCGGTGGGTAAACACCAACTGAGCTACTATCTTCATCTTCCACAAAAAAAACTGCTGGCCTTAGTAATGCGTCTTCTTGCTTTGACTTAGAGCAGCCGTTTCTGTCGGTTTAGCCTCAAAAGATTTACAACATCTGTTAAACTTACCTTTTTACCCTAAGGTCCAGGCCACACTTTCCTCCATGTTTTTCAATGCTTTTCTATTTATTCAGTATCTTACAGACTCACACCTAAAATCCCATTCACCTTGTTGCTGACAGAAGCAGGGAGGATCACTCAGAGGAGCTGTTCTTTGGCTTTGGGCGACAGCTGGACCTTATATCCCAGATTTGCGCTGCGCTTAATGGGTGCTCCTGTCGTTCTCCCCTGTGGCCACTGGACTATCAGTGTCTTGGTCTTAGCCACGAGCTCCCATCCCGTACGACGCGAATCTCCAGGCAAAAATCAGTTTTTCTATAATGAAAATCAGAGGTAGGCAGAGTCAGCAGATTGTACTCATAGCATCATGGCCGAGGGGACTGGTCCTAAGGCAGATTATGTATATCCGCTCTTCAAACTCATTTTCTATACTGTCCAGTCAAGTGAAACGTAAAGGGCCGGTATTATGCTATTTTCTGATGTTATGTAATGTTGTTTCCTCATGACAAACAGACCCGGAGTTGTGTTTTGTTTCATTCACACATGTTTAACACTCAAACCCTGCATATTTAGTCTGAGTTCTTCTCTCAAACAGAAAAGACTCTGTTCCATCTTGTGATGTCATGTGGTAATACAGGAAGTGCTCCACTGGTTTTTAAACTCCACACACCTTCACTAGAATTATTTGGATGATTTCAGTCCTGGAATTTCCAATCGCTACTAAACAAAATGTCAAAGGTAGCGGTTAACTTGAAAATTATTGCTTCGTGACATCACAAGGTGGAACAAATGTCAAAGTAGCGGTTAACTTGAAAATTATTGCTTCGTGACATCACAAGGTGGAACAGAGCATGTTGAGCTTGGGGTTTGTAGACAGATTAATAATAAGGGTTACTCAAACAAATGTGAATGAAACAAAACACAACTCCAGGTATGTTTTTGAGAAGGTAACAGCATTATAACATGGCTTAAAGCTAATTTAAAGCTGAAATTTGCATAATATAGGACCTTTAATGGCCCAAATGTTACATAAGAGAGAAAGTACCCTATTGTTTCTCCACATTAAAACACTCAACTTAATGTTAGAACTATACTCCAAATATTTATTCAAACGTATATAACAGATGTAATAAACTGTAAGATATATTTTATTTATCGCTTCCTTTATAAAGTTTATGTTTAAAACTATATTCTCCAAATCCATATGTTATTGTAAAACTCTTTTGTCAGCAGTACGCACTACCTTGCGGCCCCCGTTATGTAAGCCTAATACTGACTCAATATTCAATTTCAAAACTTGAATCTAGGCCAAAGTTGGTATAAGTTCCTCTGTGTAGGCCTGTACTGTATGCTTTCATAAATAAACCCATTTATGAGCTGTGAAGGGCTCTTATAGATCAGTAATCAGAACACAAATACCCTGGACGGGGCCGTTTACGGACCCCGACACTTACGCACCGTTTGTACTTTGCTCTAGTTCAGTTACAGAATATTATGCCAAATAATAAAGAGGTTGGTGGGTCACTTCCAGCTTGAACAAGTGTTATTGAGGAGTCCTTGGGCAAGACACTTGAACCACAATGATTATTTAAGTTAAGTTAGTCTAATTTGGCACAAGAAAAGCTTCCAACTTTAAAACTGGAGAAATAAGAACATTTAAGTAAACCACCAGTCAAAGGTTTGGACACACCCTCTCATTCAATGTTTTTTTAATTTTTACTACTTTCTCTATTTTAGATACATACAGAAGACTTCAAATATGTGAAGTAAGATTTGGAATGGAATATAACATATGGAATAATGTAGTAAAGAAAAAAAACAAACAAACAAACTCGACACTAAATATTCAAATCCTCCTTCAAAGCAAAGTCGAAAAATATTTAGTAGTTATATGAAGCAAGATGTATGGAATTATGTAGCAAAGAAAAAAAGTTAAATAACTCAAAATTAAATATATTTTTTTATATTTTATATTCAAATCCTCCTTCAAAGCAGCCACCCTTTGCTTTGTCGAAAAATATTTAGTAAGATATATGGAATTATGTAGTAGAAAAAGTTAAATATTTCATGGCTTTCGTGTGTATATAAAATGTAGAAAGTAGTAAAAAGTGAGTGAGAGGTGTGTGTCCAAACTTTTGACTGGTAGTGTACATTCTTTTGGTTAATATTTGGTTCATAAAGTACAATCCCAGAATGAAATAGAGAAATGTTTAAAAAAATAATAATTAAAAAGATTTTTAAAAATTACAGAATGTTTAACGGCAACCCAGGCCAAGTTGAACTGAGTTGTCCGATGGGCGTAAAGATGAGTCCCACTGAACCATTTCAAATCACGCTTCCAGTTTAAGATCCGGCTAAACTCCTTAAGTCCACGTTGCAGGTGTCCAGTGCAGAGGAGTGTGTGACAGATACAGAGTGGCAGGACTCTTCATATGTGCACAGCTTGAGTCGTGAGCGTCCCCACAGACACCAGCTTAAGTTTTATTATTTTATGACGACTCCATATGTGCACTGCTCCGTGGGAAAAGCAGACGGGCGTCGAATTCATGGGGAGAACAGTGTCGCTCGTACATTATTTATAATTGTGAGTGTGATATTATGGCCGTGTGACACTAGGCCGTATGGAGGCGCAAAGCAGCTGAGTAGAGCCTAGAGTTGACTCTGGGTGTGTTCATATTTGTTCATATTTGTTCATATGGCTTTGAGTTTAGGTTAGTCCTGATGAAGACCTGGTTTGAATGTGTTCTAGGCAGTGGTGGAACGTAACGAAGTAAAAGTAGTAAAGTGCTGGCCTTAAGTACTTTATTTAAATACATTTTACAGTGAGTACTTTTTACTTTTACTTCACTACATTTGAGAGAAGGTATTTGTACTTTCTACTCCTCTACATTTTTGAACTGGACTAAAAAGTAAAAGTATTTTTCATTATTGTTTGAGACCTGCTGAAAAGGCTGAGGGTTTATTTTTAACACATTCATAATTTAAGCAAACAAAAATATAAAAAATAAAAAACAGCTAGAAAAAACAACTGATTCAATTGTTTCTGTTCAAAATTCAGCACAAATCTGTATCAAAATCACTACATTTGCTTTATACGACCTTAAAATATGGGCAAAATACCGTCACTTAAGTAAAAGTATAAAAGTACCTGTTTAAAAATGTACTTTTTTTCATGTGATACTTTTACTTTTACTTGCTCCAGTATCTGTACTTTCACTTAAGTAACAAAATTGAGTACTTTTTTTCACCACTGGTTCTAGAGCTGATTTAGTTCGGGTCTTGTCCGGGTTTAGATCTGGGTTTAGTAGCAGTTTAATCCCTATTGTGTCATGTGTGCAGTCTTGAAAACAAATATTATCTCCACCAAATGCAGTTTTGTCTCAGCAACTCTGGGTCTGGAATGGGATAAACCAACATGGACGCTCACGTGTTATTGTAGCCTGCACATCATTAGACATGAAAGGAAGTGTTGCCAACAGTCTGGACTTGACCAACTCTCCAGAATAATGGGTTAGTAGTTTTTTTTCCCCTAGTAATTAGAGCTGTGCCAAAGATCAAAAGATCGATGGATCGTGACCTAAACTTTAATTGATCTCGATGATAAGAGAAGCACATTTTAATGGACAGGTCTCCAGCCAATCCTGTGACAGTCAGAGCGTGTGGTGCTGAAGAGGAGTCGCCGCTCTCTGGTTTAAAGCTCTGAGTCAGGGCCACAGTCTATTTATGTCTCCTCAAGTGTCCTTGTCGTGTTTCCCAAGTTTGGATTTAAATTGAAATAATCTGACTAAAATTCCCTCTGCCTCTGAGTGTACAGTGTCGTCTGCTCCTCCTCCGTCTCTCTGATCCAGCTCCTCACCTTTTCTCCGTCTCTTCTTTTGTGCTTCTGATCATTATAATTCAAGTTACACAAAATAAACAACAATTTTCTCTTTGTTTATGAGTGAAACTTAAGACCTAATTCAGGGCACAGACATCGCACGTGTTTCTGTCTATAGCAGCAACGCACACACATTATATATATATTGTACAAACACATACCAAACTTTAAATGTGAACTTCTCCAGAATTATTGGTCCTATCAACACGAAATAAAAACTGTAGTGATCTTGACACCCTCCTCTTTATATCTGAAGTCCACCTGTCTACGTTTTTGATAAGATGGAAGACAACAAATCGAAAAACCAAGCCCTACCAGTAACAGCAGCTGAGAAGTAGAAGTATCAGACATATTTGCTTGTTGCTATAGTCAAACAATGAGTATTTATGTATTCTCAGCCAGCTGTATTTTAAACATGTAGATTGCAATCACCTCATGAGTGTTTCAGTTTGTTGGGTCTCCTGTATTAGCTCTATGTGTAACCCCCTGATGGCTCAACGCAAGAAAACCACGAGTTAAATATAAGCTAGAGTTTACATCCATCCCATCGGCCTGTGCTGCCGCAGATGACAGCAAACTGCTGACACCACTCTCCTTTGAAAACTCAACTTCTGATAAAATACAATCTCCCTTTGAAAATGAGAGCTAAATCATGTGTGAACACGCGGCTTGTTTTTCTGGATCAGTGACCACATAGAGAGGTGAATGCCAAAGGATAAGTGCCATTCAATACAAGCTTCTATCTCTTTCTTTTTCACATGCAAATACAAGAACAGCAGTGGTGGAAGAAGTAATCAGTTTTGGTACTTGAGTACAAGTACAGATATCAGAGCAAAAGTATCACATGAAAAAATCTACTTAAGAATTAAAGTACCTGTTTAGAAATGTACTTAAAGAGTAAAAAGTAAAAGTATTTCAGATTCTGAGATCTAACAAAGCTTCAGTTGTAGTGATTTTGATACAGATTTGTGCTGAATTTTGTTCAATAGAAACAACTAAATCAAGTTTTTTTCTAGCTGTTTTTATTTTTTATATTTTTGTTTGCTCAAATTATGAACGTGTAAAAAATAAACCCTCAGACTTTTCGGCAGGTCTCAAAAGATACTTTTACTTTTCAGGCCAGTTCAAAAATGTAGTGGAGTAGAAAGTACAGATACCTGCTCTCAAATGTAGTGGAGGAAAAGTAAAAAGTATCTACTTTAAAATGTACTTAAGTATACATTTTAGGGGAGGAAAAGAAAAAGTATCTACTTTAAAATGTACTTAAGTATACATTTTAGGTATCTGTACTTTATTTAAGTACAGTACTTTACTACTTTTACTTTGTTGTATTCCACCACTGAAGAACAGGTTCTGTTTTTTTTTTGTTTTTGTTTTGTTTTTATGAAAACTGGGCCAAGAGAGGGATATTGATACAAATGAATGGCACAGATATTAAAGCTGCACTATGTAATTTTCTTGGTTTGGTCCACCACCTCTTTGTCTCCACTGAATGTTATGATTATCCTGTAATGTTCCATGATACGACATTAAACTTATCTAATTCCATGGAGACAAGCAGAGGACACCACCAGTTGTGATTTGACCTTCATGTAAAGGAACCGTTCAAAAGAGCCGTCTCGTTCATGAATGATTGGATCCGGATCTCATGTTTGAAAAGAGATGAATCTTTTTTTCTAATTTTTATGCATTTATACTAATTAACACTGAGAACAACACAAGAATCAGCACAAAAGCAGAGCAGGCGACACGGGTGAGAGCTTTGTGCACAAAAAACACATCTGACATCAAAATAACAGTTAGTTTTAAAATGATTCTTATTATTGTAGTGCAACGTTTTGTTTAGATTATGCATAATTCCAAAAGGTAAAGGTTGTTAAAAGGAGTTTTCACATTGGCTTCTGGCATATAAAGAAATAGTAAAAGAGCCAGTCTTTTGAACGGCTCTTTGAAATGAACGAATCCAAAACATTCGCTTCCCATAAAAGAGCCGAAAGTCCCATCACTACCACCAATCTATAGGTCAGATCTGTGGAGAGGTGACCCTGCTCACGGAAAGAATGCATGTTTTTAGTTTTTGTTTAAAGCAATAGAAGCAATCAAGACAGAGAAGTTTAATGCCATAGTGTGGAACATTCCTGGCAAAACAATAACATCTCCGTGAAAATAAGCAGTAAAAGTGATAAGCAAGTGCTCCTAATATTGACTTTATTTTGCCCCGCCCCCTTTTGCCTTTAAATGCTACTAAACCGGGCTTAAGTGGGAATCCAATTTGTTTCAAAGGAGAATTTGAGAAAAGTTTTGCAGCTGAAATCTGATTTAAAATACGGTAGGTTTATTTGTGTAAAATGTTCTATGTTCACGTGAACCAACAAGTCAACACTGCACCGATTCTCTGAGGCTTTAAAACGGCTCTGTAGTCTGGATAGAACTTATTTGCTGTCACGATGCAAAGTAATACAAACCAACTTCCATTCCTTTACAATATCCATTCCATATTACAATGCATATGACCCATTTCTACGTCTTTACTCTGAAATCGAGAATACGCTTACCAAAAGAAGCTGTCAGTTTTATTAGTTCATGTATTCATCATTCCCACCAAAGTTCTCATTGGGTTGAACCGACTTTGTAATATTTTGTGTGGAGCCCACCAGCAGCCGAAACCAGGTCAGCGATGCTCCGTCTCTGCCATCACTCACAATAATGTCTCTGTATTAAAGCTGCATTGACAAGGCACTGGTTTGGGAACGGGCCATTTATCATAAGATTTACGATTGTTGAAATAATAACGGGATAATAACTGATATCGATATCCAGCTTCCCAGTGCTCACAAAATGTAACTAAAACACGCCAGTAAGAAGAACTAGCTGATCTTAGCAAATGACCACAGCGCAAGAACCAGGTAGAACTTTACCAACACAGGTATGAGGTTGTATTTGTACTACAAGGAAACTGGGTCAGTGAATCTCCCGCACTTCCTAAGCCTTTTTTTTGGATGCTACTTCCTCCCATCTGCCTTTAAGTTGCGGGGTCACAGAGGTCACTTCCCTGTCTCCTCCTCCTCCGCTCCTCACTGTGGCTGTGGCTGTGCTCAGGTCGGCGTCCAGGACAAACCTGTGGATTTCCGGACTAAAAATTGTCTACCTCTCAATGGTCAGTTTTTAATCTACCAAATAGGATCTGGGCAGCTCACCATCAAGATGTGAGGGTTGTAGTCCATATTTCTTTGTTCAGTCCAGGACAAAAAAAAACTTGACCATTGAGAGATAGACAATTTGGCACAATTTTGGCAGATGGGGCCGCAACAACAGGAAGCAGCATCCAAATAAAAGGTTTAGGAAGTGCGGGTTACAAGTAGCTATCAACAGTAGAAGAACTGTAGTCTCTGGCCGACCTAGAACCAGCTCTGGCACTGTTTTGACTTTTCTTCCACCTCCTAATCTCCCACGGCCAATTTAAGTTTAAAATCATAATTTCAATTTATTACAAAACTAGTTTGTAACTTAAGGGGGAGGGTGTTACGGCCCCAGTCCTTAAGCTCTTTCATATTTTAGTATCTGCCTGTTCTGTTTTGTGTGTGGTTGAATCTGTCCCCTTTCCCCATGGAGTCCTGGCTGTGTGAGCCCTCGCTGCGGATTGGACGACTGTTTTCCCACCTGGCCAATCCTGTGTCTCACCTGCAGCCGCCTCCCTATTTAAAAAGATTCTACACAGCTGCGGTTTCGTGTCTGTGTCTCATTTAGTCTGTTAGTCACTCGTATGTATCTGTGTCTGACTTTGTGTGTTTGAGACGTTAGTTTGCTAGTTTAGTTCTGTTTTTTGTCTCTAGTTGTGTTTTTGCTTTGTTTTGTCACTCGGTTCTGTTTGTAGATTTATGTGACTCGTGTTTATTTTGGGACACTCGTAGTTTGATGTTGTGTCACGTGTCCCTTATTTTAGGCCGACGTGACTAGTTTTTTTTGAGACACTAAACTTGTTATCTGTTAAACCGGTTGTTTTTGGTTTCTTAGTTTAAGTTATACATTTGCATAAATATTTTAGACGACTTTTGTTACTTTGCCTTTTCCTGTTAATTAAATTGCAGCTTTATTTATACCATTTTAACATCTTGGTTTTTGTTGCTTCCCGAACCCTGACAGAGCTGGGTCGTAACATAAGGTGATGAAAACACACGGGCAACAATGGTCATCTCAAAACGTGAAGATTACTGGTTCAGTACCCGCTTCGTGAATACTATCTTTGTGTCCTTGGGCAAGACACTTCACCCACATTATGTATAAATGTGTTGTGTGCGCTGTCAATCTTCTCCAGCGCATGTAGATATAAAAGCACTACACAAACCAAATTCATGATTATTATTATTACAGATGCTAATCCACTTAACACATTTTTAAGCAGAAAAAGAAGACGTGGCTAACCCCCGTGCTACACCGCTTTATGTGATCACAAACAACGTTTTTGGCCAAGTACTGAATCTGTCCCTGTGGCTATTTGTTTTTATCTTGCAAATTGGAACTCACGCACAAAATCCAAGACAACAGCCCTTTGGCATTTGAATAACAACACATGCTCGCATATTACAACCCCTAAACTGATCCCCTACAAACACATATCGGCTCTGCGCCGGGCCCAAGGCTGTGATAATTACTATAGGGAGCGGAGGGAGAGAGAGCGAGCGTTACCTGGCTCTCACTCAACAGGGCTTATGGAGACATTAGGCAGAAGTCATTAACTACAGGGAGACAAGACGAGATGGGCCAGTCGCTCGGATGGCTCTCTGTGTTGAATTGGAGGAGTAAAAAGTCAGTGGTGCGTGGGCCGGCCTGCGTAAATGGTTCTGTAAGGGAGCATGCATCTTCGCTATGTGTTTGGCTGAGTGCTAAAGAGGAGAGCTCAGCGGCCTCACGCGCGCATCGCTAACACGGATTTATGGTTCAAACAGGAGACGCCACCAGATGGATTTTGTTTATGTGCAGAGATCAGCGAGAGTTATAGTGGTGGCAGTAGTAGTGCTAGAAGAAGTAATATTATCTTTATCAGGAGTTAAAAGTTTGTGTTTCTGATTTGTGTCATATATATTTGTACGTGTCTTCAGTTTGTTTTAGTTTATGTAAATATGCAGTGGTGGAAAAAGTCTGTGTAATTCCTCAGTCGTCCAGGTATGACCCATAGTAAAAGAAAAATCAATTGAAGTACTCAATTTTTTACTTAAGTAAAAGTACAGATACTGGAGCAAAAAATAAATACTCAAGTACCTGTTTAAAAACATCTTTAAGAGTAAAAAGTAAAAGTATTTCGCTCATATTTTGAGGTCTTATAAGGCTTCAAATGTAGTGATTTTGATACAGATTTGTGCTGAATTTTGTTCAACAGAAACTGTTATTTTTTTGTTATACTTTTGTTTGCTCAAACTATGAACTTGTTCAAAATAAAGCCTCAGCCTTTTTAGTAGGTCTCAAAAAAATAATGAAAAAAACTTCAGGCCAGTTCAAAAATGTAGTGGAGTAGAAAGTACAGATACTGCTCTCAGATGTAGTGAAGTAAAAGTAAAAAGTATACACTTTAAAATGTACAGATACCTAAAATTTATACATATGTACACTACTCTTTTTTTTTAATATTATTTGACTTTGCAAACAGTGAGTTGAGCCTGTGTTGTGTGTAGTTCACTTGACTAGAAGTATCAGGACGTTCCAGTGTAATACTTGTCAGTATTAGTTGCTGTAATATTAATAACTGTAGTATTCATATTAATTGTAAAGTGTAAGTATGGATTTATCCTCTTATGTCTCAAGCCTGTGCTGGATCGGCCTTATCCTTATAAGGACGTTTCCAGTGGCTATAGGCTCGATTTATGTCCCCCCTGTTCAGTCTGAGCACGTGCAGTGGCCTCTTGTTTATGTTCATGAACTTTAGTGGTAAAATACTGGTGATGTTCTTTGCAAGTCGATCCTGCCACATCTGAAGTGACAAATTCCTGGTGACAGTATTATTTAAGTGTTTCAGATCCTACCTGAGTGTCGTCTTCTTCCAAAAACAACACTTGACTTCATAAAGTAAAGAGATTTTTAAAGTTTGGTATTTTTCTTTTCGTACATGTAACTTCACTGCCATTATTTAATTCATCTGGCAGTAAGTAGATAAGTGCTGTGTTGTTTTGAATAAATATTGCAAACTTTTCATTGAGTACTTCCTTGATCTCTGAAGACCTCTGAGTGAAAAAGCAGCATGTAAACACCACAACCTTCTGTTTATGTAGAGATGAGACTGCTCCGAGTGATGTCAGGACTGCTAAATACATCCCGGTTCAATGGTTCGAGTGTTAACCCAGCACCAGGAAGCGCACACACGACAAGCATCTGCCCCGTGTGCGCCGACAGCTCCGCACACCGGAAATCTGACTTTTCATATAAAAATAGGGTCTCAATACACATTTGCATTTGCTTTCATATTCAAATGTGTACTACGCTTTATAAGACAAAAACAGCTCTCGCAGCATGGATCACAAGGATTTACTATGGTGAATCCTGTTTTATGAATACACACACCGCGGGATCAGCGGTGCAGTGTAAATAAAATGTATGGAGGAAATACACAGAGGAGGAGGAACTAAACAGGCACAATTTAAAGAAGACATTATGCGTTTTACCTGTAGCATTAAACTATGGCACATACGGATCATTATTTTGCGTTTTGTTCATTGTAAGTAAGTAAACTTTAAGGTCCTATATTACACAAAAATGGATTCTTGTGAGTTTTAAGCCATGTTATAATGTTGGTACCTCCTCAAAAACATATCTGGAGTTGTGTTTTGTCTTTATTTCAGTCTGTCTACATCTCCAAAGCTCAAAATGCTCTGTTCCACCTTGTGATGTCATGTAGTGGTATTTTTCAAGTTAACAGCTAGAGATTGACAATTCCAGAGCTGAAATTATCCAAATGAATCTAGTGAAACACAGTGGAGCACTTCCTGTATTACAGTGTTTTCAGTTTGAGAGAAGAACTCAGCCTAAACATGCAGGGTTTGTGTGTTTAATATGTGTGAATGAAACAAAACAAACTCTAGGTAGGAGGAAAATAGTGTAATATGAGCCCTTTAAATCAATTGTCAATTTTACATATAATATGTCCTTTTTAAAGATAAGTTCAGATGATATTTTAAGTCCCAACTAGGGCTCGGCTGGTTTAACTCACCAGGGGTGAACTTGGGTCTTTTTCATTTGAATATCAAATGTTGAAATAAATTGAACTAAAAGTATCCAGACATTTACAGTCAGTGTTGTGGTCTTCACTGCATATTTTTCATTATCCATCCATTTTCTTCTGCTTATCCGGTGCTGGGTCATGGGGGCAGCAGTTTAAGCAAGTACTCCCAGACCTCCCTCACCCAGACACTTCCTCCAGTTCCTCCGGTGAAACTCCAAGGAGCTCCCAGGCCAGTCGAGAGACATAGTCCCTCCAGTGTGTCCTGGGTCTCCCCCAGGGCCTCCTCCCAGTGGGACATGCCCGGAACACCTCCCCAGGGAAGCGTCCAGGATTGACCGGTAAATCGAGAGCTTTGCCTTTGGACTCGGCTCCTTCTTTACCACAACAGTCCGGTGCGGGTATTTTTCATTAGTTTTTGTTTATTTTTCGGAAGCAAAAATACGACATGAACAAAAAATCTGATGAAATATGTGGGTTGTCAGAATGAGCCCTCATGTCTATGGGACCGAAATGAACTGGATTTAAGAGGCATTTATCATGATTAGTCTTTCATCAGTGGACCAGAGGAGAGGCCTTAATATCACAGACAGTTATTCCCTGCTTTTTTCCATCTTCATTTTTTATCCCTGACGCACTCGACCCCCACTCCGCCCCGGCAGCTCTCATCAAAGACGCTCGATAATCAGTTACGATCACGGCAGATCCAGAAGCCCCCCCATCTTAAGAGCACTCATTATGGCGACCTTGTTTAGCGTTGGGGGTAAGGGGATGTTATCGGGTTGGAACCTCAATACATCATGTGTTTACAGCCACGCAACAACAAGAAACAGCCAGGGTAAATCGCACTCAAGCCACGGGTGTAAATCCAGCTCTCGGATTCACTCATACATTATTGAATATACAGTAAGCAACGCCAAGTAGCAGGCAGGATCTGAACTCGTAAATTGTAATTTCAAATAGGAGAAGTTACGGCGGCAGCAAAACACTGCAAGAAAAACAGAATTATTCATTCGAAGATGTAATACAGCTGATATAGTGTAACACATGCCACATATCGACAAGGCAGCGCAAACGATCTGTTAAACTGGCTCTATTAAAGGTGAACTGTGTAACTTTTTTGCCTGCTTGTTTCCATGGAGGTTTTTGCTCTACCTGGAATGTTCCACTGTGTTTCATAAACCCAGAAATGGTAAATACAGACGGGTAAGACAGACGCTGTAGTTACCACGCAACAAGTTATGAGAGTTGACTAAAACAGGGCTGTCCAAACACTTTGAGGTGAGGGACGGCTTCTCGTTACGAAAATATCCCAAGGACGTTCTCTCGTTCTCCACGATGGCGTCACAGTCCAATTCCGTTCAAGTTCACTGCATGTTTCTAACGGATGAAAGATTTGTCTTATTAGTGTAGTTCTTTCCATCAAAAACAATAAGTGTTTGTGATATAGAAGACATTTGTGCATTTAAGTCATGATTTTTTCAGCGACCGCCCCCTCAACTTTACTTACGAATCGTGAATAAAAATGAATTACTCATTTATAAATGTTTACTAATCATTTCCTAATCATGAATAAAACTGATGAATGGTTTGATAAACATTTGTAAATGAGCAGGTTGTTTTTAGAGCATGATGATTATGAAACATTAACAAATGCTTGTTAGATATTATATAAATGCAAATGTAATAATAATATTTAATACGATTCTAAATACCTCACACAACATTCACACATGACATAACGTTGGCTCTGGTTGGTTTTTTGTCTCTTTGTAAAATCTCACTTTCGCTGCGTCCAGGGCCTCATAGCAGGCGTGGATCTGATGTCATTTTTCCCATTCATTTCTAGTGTCATTTGTTTGATCACAGTCGGTCTTCTCTTGTACAGCGTTTTCACTCATCTTCAGAGCACAGTAGAGCTGCAGGACATCCCCACAAGTTCACAGAGCTCTGCCTCCTTCTCTCTTTCTACCCCCCCTCCCCCCCTCTCTCTTTCTCTCTCTCACTCCCTCTCTCTCGCTCTGTCCCTCCCCCTCCCTTTCTCTGTCCCCCCCTCTCTCGCTCTGTCCTCCCCCTCCCTTTCTCTGTCCCCCTCTCTCTACCTGTCTCTCTCTCTCTGTCTCTCAGTTGCTCCTCTCTCTCGGTCTCTCCTCTCACTGCTCTCTCTCGTCGCCCCATCATCTCTCCCTCCCCCCCTCTCTCCCTGTCTCTCTCTCTCTGTCTCTCAGTTGCTCCTCTCTCTCGGTATTCTGTTCAAAGTTTCTCTCTCGTCGCCCCATCATCTCTCCCTCCCCCTCTCGCCCTCACCTCCTCTCTCTCGCTCTGTCCCCCCATTCCCCCTCTCTACCTTTCTCTCTCTCACTCTTAATCTCTCTCTTCCTGTCTCTGTCTCTCTCTCTGTCCCTCCCCCTCTCTTTCTCTGTCCCCCCCTCTCTATCCCCCCCTCTCCCTGTCTCTCTCTCATTCTTCCTCTCTCTCCCTCTCTC